>PVIC010005434.1:0-21646 GCA_004025085.1 Thryonomys swinderianus
CACAGCAGTCATCCCAGACTTCATAGCCGTATAACATGCTCATCCGAACAAGACAAATCCCCTCTTTTCCTGTGAGCAGAGTCCTGCAGAACCTTTGCATTGGACTAAGCGCTGAGGCCCTGTGAGGAGCGGCTAGGCCCCATCTCTCAACTGAGGCAGAGGGGACATGTTGTACCGAGTGGGCTTGGCAACGAAGACTCACCCTTGGGACCGAGACTGGGGCTAATCTCGTTTAAAGCACAGAATTGCTGCAAAGTCAAATAACTGTAATAAAGCAGAGAACTCCCTTCATCAGATTTCCACAGAAAACAAATCTGATGGAACTAGACTTCCCAGGGGTCCTGGTGCTTGTCCGTTCACAAAGGGGGGCGGACTGGGATGCGTGAGGCGTCCACTCACCCACACAGTCTGAGGTGACCCGGCCTGGGGGCCCACCAGAGGGAGGCTTTTGTGGCCGGTCCTGTTAAGGAGAAAAACAAACAGGAAGAGGGTGATGAAAGAGCCAAGGGGAGAACTTGGGCTTTCTACCCGGGAGACATTAGGAGAGGCGATGAGGCGGAGAGGAGCTTTGCTTTGTTTAAGGATTTGTCTATGTGTTGACAATCCTCTCTATGTTCAGTGTTGGCTAGTGGGGCTCAGAAAAGAAACCATTAGTCATTAATTTAAATGGTTGAATCGTATTTCTCTGAATGTGACACGGAGCTAAGGAAGGACCACGTGGGGCCCTGGGATTTATTAGGTCACAGAACAAGTTGAAGCAAGAGATAGCTGAGAACTAAGGAAGAATATGATAGCTGAAGGCCCTGTGCTTGTTCAGAAACTGAGGGCTGATTGGAAGTACGAAGCACCTGGTGGGGAGGTGGGCCCTGATAGTGAAGAGTGCAGGAGACCTGGAGAATGGCCAAAGATGGGCCCCACCTTTTACTGAGAGAGATTAGAAGTAAAGCGTGGCCTCTCTACTACTGACTGCGTTGAAGCAGAAAAGGTGCAACCAGTTGAATATATGCATGGCTGTGTGGATAGACCCAAACACAAATGTGCATCAGTAACATGGCACAGGCTGCGAGAAATCTACAGCACACCACCACTCATGTAATCTGGGAATCTGTGTACCCGTGAAGTCCAACTACAGATGTATATCACATGTTTTTCAAGAACATGGGCACTGGAGGCTGTGTGTGTTTCACCTTCATCAGGCTGAGCACCAGCAGGAAGGCAGGAGCCGCTGAGGGAGCTGAGATGCTCCCCAAACAAGTCGGGGAACTAGCTCAGATGGGTGATTCTGCGGCTGGCGTCCAGATGTCTCCCAGAGCCTCGTGCGGCCATAGTGGGGGCTTTTCAGAGGTGGTTGGATCTAGAGTGTGTGTGGCTGGGATTAATTGACGGTGCAAGGCTAGATGCAGGCACACTAGGATTAAGGTTGTGAATGCTGCCTGCCCTAAGTAGCCTGGATAAGACAAAAGGAACAGAAAGATATTGTTAAGATCCCTTGTCACTTTTACTGTCTTTGCCTCTATGAATTGTTTTTCTCCGCTGCAATACTCTTCTGCTATGCGCCGGTCTGCCTTGGAGCCAGGCAACCAACAGTGGGTTAAGTAAGGCTTTTCCCCTTTAACTTTGGGTGTCGGGCATTTTGTTGTAGCAGTGAGAGAAAACTAACCAACACAGATGACAGTGGTGCAGCCTGGGTTGGAGGACTGCGTAACCTCGGCTCCCTGCCCTAGGGCCAAGGAGGAGAAAGGGCAGAAGGCACTGTTGATGGTTGCCAAGGGTGGGGCCAGGGAGTACCACTGCAGGCCTCCTTGCCAGTGTCTCTTTGCTTTGGTCCTGTGAAAAGGCTTTATGGGTAGCCCCACATCAGGGACTGCCAGAGCAGGGCCTGAGGTGAGGGATGGAGCGGGGTCGGGAGGGGAGCCCATAAGGGGGCGCTCACCTCTTCTGCTGTGGGTCTTGCCAACCCTCTTTCCTATGCGGACTTTGCACGTTCTCTGGAGTCCTTCCTATGTCTAAAACTCCTACCCGTCACCTGCCCTCGGCCCTGGGAAAGAATATCAGCACAGCCAAGAAGAGCCAGGCCCTCCGCTCCAGCTCCCAGCTGTTTCAGATGATAGAATCTCCGTAGCCTGTGAAACCAAGCAGATCGGGCTCAAGGAGTTGATAAGGGAACTGTAAATAAAGTAAACAGTATGAATTTGCCTAAATAAAACAGCTTAATTGTAAATAAATTGTAGATATACTGCGTGTATAATGTTTGTATGAGTTTGTATGACTGGGCAAACCCTACACAGGCTTTTCTCTAAGTTCTTGTCAGTGAACACAACGCTTGTGTGCATGCATGTATGTGTGTGTGCACATGTGTGTGTGTGTGTGGTAAAAGTCTGATTGCTGTTATTTTTCATTCAGTACTGATTTCCGCACCTAGGCAGGAACGTTCATTGAATCAATACTGATGACCGCTCCCACCATGCTCACATTTTAAGCCATTTTCCCTTTTATTCATGCTCTTGTGTAACCTCTTTGTGTTTGACAACCTCTTTCTCTGGGTAATAAAAGGCCACTTCAGGTTTCCAGAAATCACTTACTTTGTTTCTATTGTTCATTCCAGTGCAGGTGTGAGCTATTTACGAATTTGCCTAAGTAACAGAATTGGAGTCAGATTCTTTGTAGAGTTAAAGTTTGTTATTTGTGAAGCATTAACAAAACACCCAAGACACAGCAATGGCACAGGATAGATCTCTGTGTTCTGTCTTTTGCTCTGGGTGCTGGTTATATGTATTTTTGTCCTTTTCAAAGAAAAGTAGTTGAAGTCACCAATAGCTGACATTGTCCGGGGATGTGTAGGGTTAATGATCATTAATGGGTATGAATGAATGTGAGTAGCTAAGTAGCATCTCAGTTTCATAAAATTTATCTCTTCTCTTGCGAAGAGATCTGAGAAATGATTCAGGTCAGTTCCTCATTGATAGCTGAGGGCACACAGGCCCAGCGAGGAAATGGCTCACCCAAGCCCACTTAGCAAGGTGGAGATGGCCAGGCTGGAGCCTTCCTCCTAGCCGGGGTTCAAATACAAGGTAGAGTCCAAACATTAAGCTTCTGGACAGGGGTGCTCATGCAGTTCTCTAGTGCTGGTCATTTGGGGATCAGTCTATTAGTAAAATTAAGATGTGTTTATCTACATTCTTTAGCAATCTATACAGCACTAATTGGAATCCACTTCTAGAGTTTGTTCTACACTATCTTATGCCCCAAGTCAAAAATATCATCTGACGGTTGGGAATATAGTTCAGTGGTAGAGTGCTTTTGCCCAGCACATGTGAGTGCTGAGTTCGATCCCCAGAACATATATATATATATGAAATTTATTTAATATAGATTATATATACAAATAATTTGATCAATATATATTATATATGAAAATTATTTAATATATGTATTTTTAATTTTTAGGGGAGGAAGTAGGGTGGGAAGTGGAACAGGAAGAAAATGCTTGGAATGGCACCAAACCCAGAAGGCTTTTAGTGAGGTGAGCGCTGCCACAGGCTGGGCAGAGAAAAGATGTTAAGCAAGGATTAAAATGGGGAGAGAAGTTCATAACCTATATTTGTTGTACGTGAAAGTAAAGCTTATATGTACACTTCACTCGTTTTCCTCGTTGTCATCACCTCTGGCAGTGTGTGCAATAGGAAATATCAGACAGCAGGGACAAACTGCCCACCAGATTCTCCTCCTGATAACTCAGCCTCCTAGATCAGGTGGGATAAGGCTATCAGTCCATCTTCCTAGAGATCCTGAAGGCCGGCCAGCCAGCCAGTAATCAGATAAGGTGGCTGGGGTCACCTCCAAAAAGGGACGTGGGCCAAGTTGTTGTCTCTGGCTGCTCTGACACAAAATCCCTTTGAGAAGCTGGGATTTGGAAGTGCACACGGGCAAGGTTGTCTGAGAATCCCCTCTCCGGGTGCCCCACCCGTTCAGTCCATCCACGGAAGCCTCAGTGAGGCCCCGCCCACAGCCTTGTCCTGCTCGTCCCCAGCGCACGGCTGCCTCTTCCTCTCCCCTCCTTTCACTTGCCCTAGCTGGTCAGGACCCCACGCTGGTCTAGCAAAAGGAGCTGAGAAGCTGCCGGGAGTTGGGAGTGTGGACGTGGGGTGAGACCTCTCTCTCCGCCACAGGTCCTGGTCTCCTTCCCAGTCTCTTCTCGGGTCCTGGGCTTCTCCTGGTTGGCACGGTGTGCTTTGTGCAAGAGGAATCTGCTCGCTCATCCCTGCGGCTCCACACAAGTCCTATCCGCAGGCCACGCTTGGGGACTGATGGACTCTGCTTTCTCCTGCCCTCACTCATGTTTTTCTAATGGCTTGTTGTCTGAACCAAAAACAGGGTGCTCAGTTCATACTCCTTCTGGCTGTGCTGCTTTCTGAAATTCTCCAAGTTCAGGGAATGTGAGCCCTGAAGGCTTGTGGGAAGGGAGGAGGGAGCTTGGAGAGTTTGTGTTTTCTACTTTTGCCCAAGATGTCTTGAGATGGCAATCTATAGTCAAATTGTTATCACCCAGGATTGAATTTTCTTCTTTCCCAAGAAAATGAAAAATGGAAATAGGTGTGTGGGTGTCAACAAAAATTTCAACAGACTGAGCTTTAAAGATCTAATTGGTCACTGGGGATTTATCTCAGTGGTTCCAGCATCTGTCTCAGAAGCGCAAAGTCCCAATTTCAATCCCCAATACCATATACCACAGTGCCAGGCTTGGTGACTCACGCCCATAATCCGCAGCACTCAATATCACACACCACAATGCCAGGTGTGGTGGTGCATGCCTGGCCTGTGTTCCCAGCACTAGGGAGGCAGAGGCAGGAGAATTGCGGCAAGTTCAAGGCTAGCCTGCGCTACATAGTGAGCTCAGAGGCAGCCTGAACCACAGAGTGAGACCTTGTCTCAAAAAATGGGCTTTAAATTTTTATTTGGGCCAGAGATTTAGCTCAGTGGTTCCAGCACCTGCCTTGCAAGCGCAAGGTCCTGAGTTAGATCCTGGTAACCACATACAATGCTGGGTGCGGTGACTCACGCCCACCAGCAATCAATACCACATACCACAGTGCTGTGGTGGCTCATGCCTGTCATCCCAGCACTCGGGAGGCAGAGACAGGAGGATTGCTGAGTTCCAGGCTTGTGTGGGCTACATAGTGAGCTCAGGGCCAGCCTGAGCTACAAAGCGAGACCCTGTTTAAAAAAAAAAAACTTTTAGTAATATCAATTCTCAATATTTTATTTGTTTATTGATTGATTAATTGATTGAGACAGAGTGTTGCTTTGTAGTTCAGGCTGGCCCTGAGCCCACTATGTAACCCAGGCAAGCCTCAAACTCATAGCAATCCTTCTGCCTCTGCCTCCCAAGTGCTGGGATTATAGGTGTGAATCACCATGCCCAGTATTGCTGTATGTGGTGACCGGGGATCGAACCAGGGACCTTGCACTTGCTAGGCAGTTGCCAGAAACACTAAGCTAAATGCCCAGGCCCAACTCTCATTATTTTTGTGGCTGTATACAATGTTAATTTTATGTCTACTGACCTTTAAAACATTCTAATGATTCTTTATTTTTGATTTTTCTAATTGTTTTTACCCCACTCACACATTCTTGTTATAGTGCTGCTGGTTATATTTAGTTGGTTACTCTTCATTTTTATATATTTCATTTTTAAAATTTATCTCTTTGGACATAGTTATTTTGTTATCTCCTAAACGTAGCTATTTTGAATCAAGAAAATTCACCAACTGGAGAGATATTTCTGTGCTAAGACTCAGGATTTGCTGATGTTTTAGATGTGTGGAGGAAGTAGGAGTGTGAGGAATAACTCCTGAGGCTTCACACCTTATTTAGATGGAGATGGGGAGCATTGAGTCAGACAGATTGCAGGAGAAAATTATGAGTTTCTGTCTGAGTCCTGACTGAGGTGGTCAGACAAAACATTATCGCTGATGTTAATTCTGGATATGGGAGAGAAAAAATACAAATACTCAACAAAAATAGGCTTCGGTGACCAATCCAAGGAAAATTCAATAGGTACAGTCTCAAGATCTATCTACATTTGCTTATGGATTTAAAATTTTATTTCTACCATGTGCAACTCACAAATATACTTCCAGCAGTTTTAATAGTATTATCCTCAATATTGCTATTCTTTTCTTCTAAACATTTTAATGTTCTATCTCCTGTTTTGATAAAAATTCCTTCTCCAGCAATATTCTTGGGAATAGAAATGAAGGAAAAGTGACAGTGGAATCGAACTGTCAGAGCCACAGTTCATCTCTGCCTGTTCTTTCTATCTGATGAAGCAACTTCTAGTACATTGTCACCCATCTCTTCCATTCTCAAAATGCCTATGTTTCCACTTTGAGTTGTTCTTCTCCTTCGTTCCACCATTTACCTCTGCTGTTTGTTCTGGGCGAGATGGGTCAGCAGAGCTGACACTGAATGTGGCATGGCCGGTCCTCTGACAGGGCAGTGGAGGAGCCGGGAGAGCTGCATATCCGGAGGCGATTCTCCCCCGCAAGGTACCACCATGCAAGCATATTTGAGAAATACAGATAGTGGTATTAGCACACCTAATCCCAGGTTTGCAGGCTAATGACATTATAATTTAGATTTAGAAGCCTCCTCTTAAATTAATGAAGTGATATGATGCTTGTTCAAAAGCACTTGGTAAATACTCATTGATGAGCAAATGATGTAAAGAGATCAAGAAATCACAACACAACAAAGCAGCAAGCCTGAATTGAATAACTATATGTAGTTTCGACGTCCACTGTCTAAGTGCTTCGTGAATCTGGAATTTGTTGATCCTCACAACTACCTGATGAAATATGTACTTTCTTCCATGCATTTTTAGATGGGAACCTGAGACATCAGGGGTTTCAATTAGTAATTGGCAGGCCTAGAACTCGAAACCCAGGCTTAACATCACTCTACATACCACCCTCTCCACACCCTCTGTGTGACCTATCCAAGTTCACACACAGAGTCTGCTTGAAGCCAGATCTGTTGGAGATTAAACTATGTACTCTTAACCACTATTCTATACTATTTTCCTAAAGGATTGTTGACTATTGTGTTAATCACCTGTCTGTGACTGTAACAAATTATCTGAGCAATCAGATAAAAAAAAGGTTTATTTTGGCTGACAGTTATGGATGTTTCCGTTCATGACAGTTTGGCTCTTGGCCTGCAGTGAGGGAGCACATTATGGCAGGAGTGCATGGTGGAGCAGAGCTGTTCACTTTATGGAAACAGGAAGCTACAGAAGGAAGCAGAAAGTAGAAGAGACTGGAGACTTCCACAGTTCCTCCAAGGATAGGCCTCACTTCAGAAGTGCCTACTAGGTCTCACCTCTTCAAGTTTCCCCACCTCTCAACAGCATCAAGTCTTTAATACATGGATCTCAGAGAGACATTTGAGATCCAGATGATAGCGCTTCTCAAGGAAGTTTCTGTATGTCACATGGATATCCTCCGATCTCAGCTGCTTCTTTAGCAGGTCACCAAGTCGTCTCCTTCCTTTAAAAGAGAAAACACAGAAGCAAGAAATATTAAAAGTAATTGCTTGTTGTCATGCAGGGGAAAAAAAGATATATTAATTTTACTGCAATTTCTACTCATTCATCATTCTAGGAAATGAAACCAAAGTTATTCTCCCAGAGCCACGCTTAAATCTTTAGCAGAGTAAAGGCTTGCGAAGACGTGGACTGTAATATTTGTTACTGAAATGAGGAATGGAGGCCGACCGTCTCAATTTCCAGGTGGGAAACTAGACATGGAGAGGTTAGATGTGTCTCACTGGGAGTTATTTCTCCGTCCATCACAGAACCAAAAGCAGATTTCTGAGTCACTCTTTACCAAACTCTTCGTTATTTCTGTTCAGCCTGTTTCCTCTCTGTGGCTTAAACATGTTAAGGTTTTACCCACACATTGTTCAGTCACTTATTCCCGCATTTATCTTCCCCCCAAATATTTCCTGTGTATTTTCTCAATGCCACCCTCTCTTCTCTGTGTTGAAACTGATCAGACATGACTCCTGAATTCATGGAGTTTATAATGAATTGAGGGAGATGGATCATAGATAAACAAGCCAGGAAACACAAACAAAACTATCAAAAGTGAAGATTTCCATGATGAAAACAGGGTGAGGAATATAGGGGCCCACTGGGCCGAGAGAGGACTAGGGGGAGTTGCAGAGGGTCCCGGGACCGAGGCCCATACAGGACCACTTCCTGGAGGGTTGGACAACATGAATAAGAAGAGCATGAGGAAAAGAGTGAGAAGAGCCCGCGGTGGTTAACTCAGTACGCCAGCGTGCTCGGCCACAGAGTGCCCTGTCCCACACTGTTTCTGTGTGAGTCTACCGGGAGTGTCCGGGGAAGGAGCATCCAGACAGTGGACTCGGTGAAGGAGGCGCCTTCCCCACTCTGCATGGACATCGTCTGATCTCTCGAGGCCTGGATGGAACAAAAAAGGCCGAGGAAGGAGAAATGTGCTCCGTTTGCCTTCCACAGCCTGCCTGACCTGGGATGTTGGTCTTCTGCCCTTGGACTGGGCTGTATACCATTGTTCTAGTTTTGGGGCCTTCAGACTTGGATTGGGAATAGTCTACTGGTCCTCAGCTTTCAGGGGACCTCACAGCCTCTGCAATTACATGAGCCAGTTCCTCATAATATATGTACCATGTGTGTGTGAGACTAATGCAGAGGCAATTGATTTCCTGGGACGTGACAATCGGGTTTGTTTTTTTTTAAGTCTTATCAAGCAATGAAGAGAGACAATTGTCATGCAATGCAGCAAGCTGGAAACCAGTCAAGGTGAAATGCTGGGGGCGTGGGCAGTATATACCTATAAGGAAGCCATGACTGTAGCTGTGACACTCATATATGAAAGAACTGGAAGGAAAATTATTGGAATGTAATAGTTATACAATTGTGGGTAACTAGGTTTCATTTTTCCTTTCTCCTGTATTGTTTCCAGGTTTTATTGCCTGAATGGACAACTTGAATGCATAAAAGTAAAGTACATCTGGTGTTGAAAAGAAAAGAGCTAGGCTCCAGGGTGTTCTAGTTTAGTCTTGAGATACACGTTTTAACTTAAAAATTTTAAAGTAATATATGAATGTAGATTTTAAAAATCTGAGAGTAATATATCACATATTGAAAAACAGCTTGCTCACCCATCTACAATCCAAATTTTCAGTATCTTAAAAGACACATTTCAAACCTTCTGGGTGTTCTTACATTCATCTCCAAATTTCTCAATAACATGTCTCTATTTCTATCACATGATTGCTCCTTTCTCTAAAGCTTTTATCTTTTCAAACATTCTTTTATTAATTTACTTTATTATTTACTCTTCATCTTTCCGGAGTACAACCTCTGCTTATATTTTTATAAGCCTTTATAACCTTTGCTCTTCTTGATTGATACTTGGGCTGAGTATAAAACTCTGGATAAGAAATAATATTTTCCTTCCAATTTTTTGAAAGAATCACTCCACTTTCTAGGAGGTTTTTCTGTCTGCTGTTGAGTTTGACATCAGTCACATTTTTTTATTTTGTATTTGTGACTTCTTCCTGACTTTAGGATTTTACTATCTCCCTATTAAATTGAAATTTCACTGAATGTAACCTATAGATCTTTTCACTCTTCATTTTTCTAGGTATTCAACGCGTCTCTTCAAACTGAAAATGTGTGTTCTTAAATTAGGGGAATTTGTATTTGTCTTTGATAACCTCTCCCTCCTTGGTTTTCTGTTCTCATAATTTTTTAACTCCAATTATTTGTGTGTTGAACCTCTTGATTGTTCGTATTTTCTTATAACTGCAACTTTCCATCTTTTCTGTTCCATTTACTTCTTTCAGTTTTGTAATTCACGCTCTTCTGTTGAATTTTTAAATGTTCATTGTATTTTTAATTTTGAAAAGCTGTTTTATTTTTGTTCGCTACATGTTCTTTTTCACAATATTTAGTTCTTACTGCGCATATGCAAATTTCTCATCTTCCCATATTAACTGTTGTCACTTTCCCCTCTGTTCCTGCATCATATCTATTCCCGACACTTCCTTCTCCCCAGTTGCTTGATTTGTTATGACTTTCACCTTGGGGTATTTCCTCACATGTCTGTTACTCTACAGCTGCCATTTTATATTAAGCCTGAGACACCAGAGACATGGCTGGAAATCTGGGTGGGCGGGGCAGGGTTTACAGGGAGGTGGCACTTCCTTCACCAGAGGATGAGTAATGTGGACCTGTTGGTTTCACTGGGCAGTGCACTCAAGAATTTCAGTTTCTGATGGGATGGCAGTCTGTTTCTGTAGAGACCAGCCTCCTAATATTTCCCCAAGAAGCTAGGTGGGAATGAGAGCATTCCCACCTAACTTATACACAATGGGAATGTGTATGTTGGGGGTTGTCACTTCACTGTACTGTCAGCAATGGCTGGGGTCAAGGCTGGAAACTGGGGACAGGAGAAAGACAGTCATCTGACTGAGTGTGTGCCGAGAAGAAATCTCGGCTCAGTTAGCCCTTATAAAGTTGTTAACCAGTCTTCTGATTTCGAGGCCCATCTGCCCCTCAGTCTTGCTTTTGGTATATGTGCTACCTCCAATCTCCAAGATAGTCCAGGATTCTCTATTCGAGTTGACTTGCTTCTTGTGGGATCCTTTCACAGGAGCTTAGGAACATTCAGAAACTTGAAGGTAAGTTGGCTCACACATACACACACGTAGACACACACACACAAATTTGTTGAACTACATAATTTTAAGACATTTAAAATATATACCTACCATAATGTCTACTTAAAGCTTAAAAACCATTATAGTTTGTGTCTAGATGCCCCCCCCCCAGCCTCATGTGGTTATAGGTGGAGCTTTTTCAGAGGTTGCTGGATCTAGAGTGTGTAATACTGGAATCGATTCATGGTGCAGTGCAAGGGTACTAGGATTAAGGATGTGAATGGTACCCACCCTAAGAAGCCTGAATAATGTGTAAGAGATAGAAAGAGCTGTGGTTGTCTCTTGTTGCTTTGCTACCTTCTGCCTCCTGGGAACTCTTTCCCCTTTGTGATGCACCCTGCCTTTGAGCCAGCTGATTATAGACTGAAACCTCTACAAATCGTGAGCCAAAATAAACTACTCTTCCACTAACTTTGGGTCTTGGATATTCTGTCTCAGCAATAAGAAAGTAACTAAGTCAACAAAAAAGTAAGCCAACTAAAAGAAGTAGCACTTTACTAATACCAGTGAATTTCATCTAAGGCAAATTGCTTTTTGATCTACCTAATAGATAGATATTTTTCATTAATTCTGTAACATTGACATTGCTTTAATTTGTTATCCTTTATAAGCACACCTTTATCTAGCACACCTTCATATTTTATCTTCTACTTTTCCTAACCTCTTCCCATTTTGATGTCATTGTTTCTTTTTGTTTTCTGAATGTAATTTACCTAGGATCTCAGTATACTTGGGTAGCCAAATTTGTCAGAAAGATAGTCTATCAGGGCTGGAGGGTTAGCTCAGTGGTTCCGGCGCCTGCCTCGCAAGTGCAAAGTCCTGAGTTCGATCCCGGTAACCACATATAATGCTGGTGACTCACGCCCACCAGCCATCAATACCACATACCACAGTGCCGGGCGTGGTGGCTCACACCTGTCATCCCAGCACTCAGGAGACAGAGACAGGCGGATTGCTGAGTTTGAGGCTTGCCTGGGCTACATAATGAGCTCAGGGCCAGCCTGAACTACAAAGCGAGACCCTGTCTCAAAAAAAAAAAAAAAAAAAAAAAAAAAAAAAAAAAAAAAAAAAAAAAAAGAAAAAGAAAGAAAGAAAGAAAGATAGTCTATCATATTGCTAAAAAGAAATCCCAAATTCCACACATTTTGTAATGCTTAATTGGCATGTGTAGTTGGTTATCATCACTTTTGCTTCTTTTTCTCTTTGTTCCTTCCTGTCTTTTGTGACCTTAAGAATTTTCAAGTCCTATTTCATTTTACTGGTTTTCTAAGAAAAGTTTAGGAACAACTTTTGTTCAGTTAGAAATGTTTTAATGAAAGTTGATTTAGCTTCTTTTTATAATTGTACATGATTGCATCCTGAGGTATAATACCCAAGGAAGCAAACTGGGGTAGAGGCCTACTGAATAGTCCTTTGGGATAAATTACTGGGATAAATTCCTAAGTGGCACTGCAAGAATTTTCCTTTGATACCTTCTCCAGTAAACCAGTGAACCATCCAACATTCATTCTGACTCTTCTCTACATGGAAATCTTCACTTTAAATATCAACATTTACATTTCTCAGGAAAGCTTTAAGAAAAGATCTATTAGCCATCTTGTGAAAGAGCTAAACAACTGACTCTGGCTTAAAAACAAGGAAAGATGGAAAAATTCATATTGAATCCCTTGTTTTCCTTGTCCATGAAGAAAGATTAAATCTTTTAATGCCCATCTCTTAATTTAAGTGACTGGAAAATCACCTCACTGCCTTATAACTACTGGTTAACAATTCAACTTAACTGTTTCACAACTTCTTTGAACCAAATGTCTCTCTGGATGCCTATGTCCTGGCCATGTATGAACAACTTTCCCTGCAGAATATTAGTGTTATAATTGTACATGATTGCATCCTGAGGTATAATATCCAAGGAAGTGTGGGCTTCACTTTCACATCCAGACCTAAGCCCAGACTGCACCACCTCTTTTGGGAGCAAAGACTCTAGGTTGTCCCTTCCCTAAGGTCAGGCAGGGTCTTAACTGGCAAGGCCCCGCCCATTCTTGGCACCCCTCCTGTGGCTGGCCTTGGGGTGGGCCTGCTGTCCTGCCCTGACAAATCCTCATCTCTCTTAGAGCTGGGCCGCTAATTACTCCTGCCATTAGCCTGATCAGCAGGACTGCAGATGTTATTAATGGTCCTGGAATTATATAATGCTTTTCACAACTCCAGATCCAGTCAGTGTTTGTCCCCATGACCTCTCACAGCACTCCATCTCTTTGTTCATTTTGCTGCTGTGTTGAACTTTCATCTGGAGCATGAAATAAAAAGGAACGTGACTCCCCCCACTTTCCTGCACTGCCCTCGCCAGCCCCAGTGCCTATACTGATTTTGGGCTGCAGCCTGTCACCTAGCTTCTTCCCTCCACTGTCTCCTCGCAGGGAGTCAGATTGCATGGTGGGCCATTTTCCCTGCCCTGTCCAGCTCATGGGTCTTTTTTTAAAATTAAAAATAACTTATTGCCCCTTATTAGAAAAATCAGTGTTTCTTTGTGGTTGGGAAAAATTAGAAAAATGCAAATAAGCAAAATGGACAAAAATCCATATTCTCCACCTGCCAGAGATAAATACAGTCAACATTTTATAACATATCTTCAGAGACATTTTTCTATATGAATGGAATAATAGAGATAATACTGTTGTAATAAAAATATTAATCATAACTAATCTTTACTGACATCTCACTGTGTAATAGGCAATGTTCAAATCACTTCTCCATGTATAAAGTCATTCATGGAATCTCAGAAACCCAGTGGGCATGCTTTGATTTCTATTCTCATTTTGTAGATGAGGAAATTAGCAAAAAGATATTGCTAATACCCTACCTGCTGTGCATGATGATGTGTGCCTGAAGTGTCAGCTATGGAGGAAGCTGAGGCAGGAGGACTGCTTGGGCCCAGGAATTTAGGGTCAGCCTGCATAACACAACAAGATCTCAATGCAAGAAAAAAGATTCAAAGCCCCTCAGCTATTTAAGTGGATGAAGTGGGAGTTGAATTCAGGCAATCTGGCTCCATGCTCTGAATTCTCAAATTATGTATTATGCTATTATCTCAACTGCTCTTCATACTTGATGAGTTCTCGTTACCACCTTACTCTTAATCCACCACATGATTTTCCATGATAATGAAGATCAAGTAGAATGTCAAAGTACAGATTCGTTGAAATTTCTTTAAAAGTAAAACATTAGGGTAGTTTTCCTTTTCCTATCTTTATTTTTGTTTTGTTGTTGTTGTTGCGGTATGCTTTGCTATGGGAAAAAAGTTCCTACCCTACCTACATTGAGGATAAAATTCTTTTGGAATGTGGCCGTAAGAAGAGGAAGAAAAATCAATATTTAGTTCATTTCACAATTGCAAATGGAAACTGTATGCACTCCTTAGCTCCTATCATCATTTCCAAGAGATAATCGTTTACTTTAAAAAATGCTAATGACAGCTGAACACTTGCTATATGACAGGCCCACCTTATTTATGCTGTTGAAGTGCTGATATTAGTCATAGTAATTCAAGCTCAAAATGAGATTCTGGGGAAATCAAGGAGGGGGAAAGAAGAAAACTCTTTCTGGATACCTCTCCCCCTATTCTATACTGACGTGTTTCCTAGCTGTTCCCAGCCAAATATCAGCTTACCCTTCTCCTTTCCTACCTCCGCCTTGCTGCTCCTTCCTTCTCTTTCTTTCCCCTCCCCTCCCCCTCCTCCCCTCCCCTCCTCTCTCTCTTTTTCTTTCTCACTCTCTCCCTTCCTTGCTTTCTCTCTCCCTCCCTCTCTCTTTGTTTCTTTCTTTCTTTCCTTCTTTCTTTCTTTATCTCTCTCTCCCTCTCTCCCTCTCTTTCTCTTTCTTTTTCCTTCCCTCCTTCTTTCCTTCTTTCTTTCTTTCTTTCTTTCTTTCTTTCTTTCTTTCTTTCTTTCTTTCTTTCTTTCTTTCTTTCTTTCTTTCTTTCTTTCTTATCTTTCCTCCCTAAGTCTGAATACTCAATCATTTTTTTCAGGTTCAAATATTTCAACTGTTCAGCATCTAGAAACTTATGTGACCTCAGTCTGAGCCCTGTTCTGGAAGGACTTTTTCTTGGCATTTTAGATTTCTGTCTCACCTCGTCTTTATTTGGCCAGTAAATCCAGCATGGCAGAATCTATTTAGAAATCTTAGTTGATTGTCAGGCAGTCTATGCAAATGTATTTGTGTTAACCTCTGGCTGATAGGATGAGCTAAATAGCTTCAAACCTCTTGATAGGCCCATTCTCCCATGAGTTGACCTATGAACCCAGCTGCCAGGGAAGTGACTGATCATGTAATATGCAGACACAAAGCAAGTCTGTTCCTTCATTCTTCTGCTTAATGGGAGGGTGCCTAAGAACACAGAGGCACTGGGTACCTCTTTGTGAAATTCCAGAGGAAATCTGGGGACATCTGGTTTCTAGTTTCAGTTCTATTACAAATTAGTATAAGCGATTAGTAGCTCTTGGTGAGGCAAACACTAAACACAAAGTCCCTCACTTTACCCCCCTCGCTGCATCTATCTTAGTTACTCTTTGAGGCCCAACAAAATCACTCCCATAGCTCTTTATTTTCCAGACAAGACAAAATTGTAGATTCTCAAAGTATGAACTTTCAACTAAGAGTAAAACAGTGAATCTCCGATTGTAGAGGAGGGAATTTTAAATTCCAAGACCATGTGCGGAGCACACAGATGGTTTATCAGATGCGCTCTTCCCCCATTCGGATTTACGTCACCACGGCATTTTCTCCTGGGATACCCTCCCGCAGGTGCCAGCCTGCGGGCTGCCGACTGGGACAATGGCAGGGGGCTGTGGACTCAGTACAGTTCCCATCCACTCAGTGTAAACCTCCTGCCTTTCTCCCACTGAAGAAAACATGCTGGCTGAGACATACTTCACAACCACCGTGATAAATCCGGGAGCCGGGGGTATGGGATAGGCAAGTATCCCAAGGAAGCGGAACTCAAGCCCAGACATCAGATAACGTACCCATGGGAGACTGGAGAGCCACTTCCCAAAGCAGCAGGAAGATGATAGATAATTAATTGGACGCTGTGTGACCAACGGACTCGCTCTGGAAGACAGTAAAGGTGATCCCTACCTCTCAACACAGACAAAAATAAATTCCAAATAGATTAAGGACCTAAGTATGAAGGGGAAAGAGGGAAGTTGTATAGAATATGCAGGAGAATATCCTCATGGCTCTGGAGTTTGGAGCGTATTTCCTAACCAAGACCCAAATGAGTGAGCTGCAGAAGGAAAATTGGTAAGTATGATGGTCTGGAAGTTAGAGATTTCAGTTCAGAACAGTTAAACTACCTGACTGAAGGCACTGGGAAGAGTTGCTTGCAGGTGCTAAAATCAATATGAAATCAGTGTCCCCAGGAAGTCCTGCAGATTGCTGAGAAAAAAATAAGGAACTCACACAGGAAAAATATAGGCAAAGGAGAGAGGCAGTTCATAGGAGAAACCCAAATTGCTAATGAGCACATAAAGAGATACTCATTTCACTCGTAATCAGAGAAAAGCACTTTTAAATTATAACATGATTCACTTTAAAATCATCAGAGTGGCCCAAATTGAAATATTAATATCAAGTGTCGAAAAGGATGTGGGGAAGTGTTATATAATTCCCCACCCTCTGGCACCCATACTCCTGGTGAAGACCCCGCAGTGGAGGGACAATGCTGTGCACCCCCTTAAGGCCCAGGACAGCCGGGGTCTGCTACCATGCGGGTGCTGCAAGGCAGGAGAGGGAAGCGGAAGACAGCCATAATTAGACTACCACGATGGATTCTAAGTACACAGTTGGATGGAACAAGTGAGAAAGAGATTTATGCTATGTTTCTTTTTGTAAATTAAACACTCAGAAACAAAACACTGTGAGGCGTTGTCAAAGATGATCATACATCTAAACAAAAACAGGAGGTGGGGTCAGAGTGGGGGGAAGGAGTGGAGACCGGCATGCGGAAAGGAACCAACAATGGAATTAAAGGTGGGCTTTTTATAGATCTGTGAGCATAACAGGCACTGGAGTGTAGAGTCAATTTAACTCTGGGAATCGATGGTCCATAAAAAAGAAAAAAATGATAATGTTACTGAAGTTTTAGGGCAAAGCTCTGGGGACCCCAAAAGAGTAGGTTCGGCCCCTCATCCTGTGATGCCAATCAAGGAGACGAGGAACTTGGATCAGCAAGGCCATGCCGGAAAGCACAGATGGAGAGGCCAAGATCTGTCTTGGTGGAGCCAGAAGCTGACAGAGCTTTGGGGTTTTATAGAGAGGGATCAAAGGCAAGTGCTGGGAGTCTGCAGAGCTGGCAGGATAGGCGACCACAGCCAAGTTATGTCTAGGAAATGGCTCTGTGGGCTTCTGGGAAAGCTGCTGTGACCTAGGGGCAAGTCATCTGCCAGCACAAGACGACAGTGCCAGCGATGGGGCAGCCTCTGTGCCCGCGGTGGGGCATGAGCTCCCTCACAGGGGCTGAATTCATCATGGGGTGGCCCGTGAGGCATGGCTTTTCCCAGATCTGGGGCAGCTGCAGGAGGAGGACAGTGACTGGGACTGTGCGGTGTCCCTCTGGGGTGTAGAAATGAATGTTGTGGAAGTAGACAGTTGGATGTCCGTGTAGATCTTGACTATTTCTTCAATTACTCTTTTCTTGGCATCCTTACTCTTGAAGAAGGACGAGATAGGCGGCAAACATTCAGGGCTAACAAACGCTGTAGCACATCACGCCTGTGCATAGGAATCTGGCCCAAAGTCTGAAGGCATTAAAGGGCACAGAAACCAAAGCCAGGGCAGGCATGCTGAGCTTGATTCTGCTTTTAGTTAGCTGAAGAATCTGCAGGCCCAACCTCTCGGTCCTGTTACTGGGTGATCCAACTGCATTGTGGGTAATCAGGAGTTATCCTTTTATGGTAACAATTCTGAAATAGTCTACTTAACCACTATATAATAAATTGCTGATAAACTTCAATTCCTCATTATTTGGAATAGATCACTGCAGCACACTTCTCAGCTGTCAGGACCCTGGGTGGGAGCGATCGTGGACACGGCTCATGATCCACTGCCTAACATAATCCCCCAGAAATGGATGTGACCTCAATATTCAAGTTACAACCAGGAAGTCATAGAAAAAGTTTGCAATTACTGTTCCATAAAGACCTTATCTGAGTGCCTCTTTATTCATATTTTATTTCCTCTCTCTAATATTTAAAGTCTGTCCCTTGTATTCGTAGAGTGAAAAGCAGAAATCTAAACAGTTCTAATATCATTTCCCTAACTCCCTCATCCTGTACAGCTCGATGCCAGACTCTAAACGCTTAATATAAATGAGCAGAAGACAAAAATCATTCATGGGATTTTGAAATTAAGAATTTCAGCAGCAGAACACAGAGAGACAGTTGCATTTTGTAAAGCTGTGGAACTGGAGAGGGGGCTGAACTCAAAATCTACCAACCAGGGACCAGACAGGAAAGAGAAGCGTAAAATTCCCCCGTCTCTCCCGGAACTGCCCATCTGCAGTACCTACTTGTTGGTCTCATCGGAGCTACTTGAATGGATTTTTCTAACCCACCCCAAATTAATCAGTGAATCAAGCCAATCTCTGTGAGATGGTTACCAAGCCGAGTCTTTTGGCCTCAAGTGTCCCAAGTGAAGTCCTTTCCTTATGGTGTCCTTAGTGGGTCCACATCACTAGGGGGACAAGCCTTCCTTACTAGTTTCTCATTTTGATACAGAAAGTTTTGTTTCCATGTAGATTTGGATTTTTCTTACTGCCGATTCATTTTGCGGCTTCTCGTGTATGGGTCAGAGTGGTTTCCTGTCACTTGTTTATTTATTTTTGTTATTTTAAAACACACAGTTCTTGGGGTCATAGTGTTGGTGTCTGCTCGCCGGCCCACTTGCTAGAGAATTAGGGTGAGGCTGGTAAATGGTGGGGTGTTTCTGTGGTCACTTTGGTGGGCAAAGCACGTGGCTGGTGGCTGCAGAGTGGGCCTTGTTGATCACCACCATCTCTTCTGAGGGAGTGGGGCTGGGCTGGGTACTGTCTAATTGTCTCCAGGGGGCTCCCCTCACTTACAGACATTATATCATTCCTTCTCAGGGCCTCCCGGGGGGAAGGGAGGAAGGAAGCCTCTAATGGAGTAAAGACACAGTGTAGAGCACTTTGCTAATGTAGCAGCCCTCGCTATCACTGCCCTGTAAACCCAGGGGCGGGAACCGAGGCAGAGGAACCGGGGAACTCCCGGAGAGTCGGTGGCCACAGCAAAGCAGGAAGCTGCTCCCCCGCGTGCTCTGGGGCTCGCCTCTGTACAGAAATGCCCCACAGGGGCTCACTGCACTCTTGACATCACGGCACCCTTCTATTTCGGAACCAGCCCTGGTGCGGATGGCTGGGAAGCGAGAAATGGCTGAGCAGGGTGGGCACAGGGGCAGGACAGAGCCGCCAAGCGATTGGCACCAGTGGCCACGCTGGGTGCGGCTGGCTCTTCTGCCGACTCCGTGCTTTGCCGGGAAGTCCAATTCAATTTGGTTCACGTCTTTGCAGACACACAAGACATATTAAACTGACCTCATTTGCTCTAATTTCTCAGTTTCTCACTGGGGCCTTTGAGGTTATTTCTGAAGATTGCTTTGATAAAGACTTTCAATTCTGAAGCAGCTTGTTTGGGTTAAAATGATGAGCCTACATCTTACCGGAAAGTGTTTTGAGAGTCACCTAGCAGGGTACTTTCTTTTATCACTTAGAAGCTTCATCTTGCGAGGGCTCCAGTCTCTACCCGTGAGCATGTGGTGACCCTCGGTCCCCCTGGAAAGCCCCCGTGCTCTTCTGCTCAGTTTCCGCAGGCTGTGACATCTTAATCTCACTTGCTGTTGTTGTTTTTGGAGGGCCTAGGACTAAGATTCAAATGGTAAGACACGGGTCACAACAATAAATCTTTCACGGTGGTGTCACAGGCGTGTGTGGCGAGTGTGAAAAGGGGGTTTCATGGCCTCCCAGGGGACAGCGCCTTGGGAAAGCTCAGTGTCACTGGAAAAAGCAGCACTATTCCCAACAAATCATAGCCGCTCTTGTTTCTGCCTGAGTCCAGCGTGTTTATTTAACATTTTAAAACTTGATAGTGTAAAGGAATCCCTGACGTTCACTTGTGCCCGCATCTATTTAACAGACACAAGAGTGAAGAAGCGATGGCCCTTTCTCGGGGACTTACCGACATGTGCAAGCGGCGTGTGGGCGGGTCGCAAGCGGAATAGAAGCACATATTGAAAGTAGAGATTTGCCCCATAGATGTGGACGGTGAGTTTCTAGTCAAAGTTCCAGGAGACTTTTAGTGGCCCCAAGTCCTGGGAGAAAATAGCACGGGTAATACTTAACGGAGACAAACGTATCGTCCCATTCGCTTGACAAAGACAGGGGAATAATGACCAGGTCAAGGGCACGAGGCAGGGACACGGGCCAGGGCTCCGGTAGGCCTGCGTCCAGCCACCTATTCCTGTCATCGCGGAAACATTCCTTCACCTCTCTGTGCCGTTGCGTCCTCATCTGTAAAACGGAAATAAGAGAGTCTCTCCACACAGGGTTGTGGGGGAAGATGAAAGGGACTGACGCCTGTCAAGGGCTTAGAAAACTGCTCTGCGCAGGGTCAGCGCTCGGTAAGATTTAACAACAATGACTGTGACTCCTCAAAGGTTCTTTCTTTTTTTTGCTTTTTGGAGACAGGGTCTCGCTTTGTAGTTCAGGCTGGCCCTGAGCTCACTATGGAGCCCAGGCAAGCCGCCGCGAACTCAGCAATCCTCCTGTCTCTGCCTCCCGAGTGCTGGGATGACAGGCGTGAGCCACCACGCCCAGCATTATATGTGGTTACCGGGGATTGAACTCAGGTCTTTGCGCTTGCAAGGCAGGCACCGGAACCACTGAGCTAACCCTCCGGCCCTCAAAGGTTCTTTCAGAAAGCAAAAAGGAAAGAGCTCAGACTTTTCACTTACAGCTTGCCCGGCTGCAGACAGTTCTCTGAGAAGCCCCCGGCGTGGCACCCTAGTTTCCCAAAAGCACAGGGAGAAACAGGCAAGTCAGCGCTTTGGACCGCTATTGTGTCCGCAAGAAGAAAGCGCTGGCGTCATCCGAAATATCAAGTGGACCAGAGAGGAAACAAGCCCGCTGTGGACTCTTACGATGTGTCACCATCTGAGGAAGAACTTCCTCCAACAGCGACAAACTCTCAAACAATGAAACGCGGTGTCTATGCTTCCAACAGGGAGGAAATGTGACAGTATTTAAAGACGAGGTGGCTGCGATGGACTTCACGAGCTCAGCTTTAATAAGGACGTTTGCGAAACACTGAGAAAGCCATCCAGCAAGAGTGGTTACAAGTGCAGTGTCAGGGGGTGAAAGTCTAGCATCAGGGGAGGGAGAAACAGAGCCACGGTGTGGAGTTCACGTTCCAGGGTAGCTACTTGACACAGCGCGGGCAGAACTACAAGCAGGATGGTTGACCGGAGAGCTTTGAAGGAACACGTGACCGCACTGGTCTGAGCTTATGGTTGAGTTTAGGCCTCTGGAAGAAATGAATGATGTTATATGATATCAAGGCAACTTGGAAATGAGATTCTGCTTATTACTGGTTGGAACTGGAATAATCTCAGAGAAGGGAGGTTGCGCTGAAAGATAAAAGCTGAAATTTAGAAGGCATTTTATTTTACACACTTCCTTCCATCTTGGGGTCATAGACAGGTGCAGGTGTTGTCCATGTTGGATAAGAATTGATCATGGGGCCAGAGGGTTAGCTCAGTGGTTCTGGCGCCTGCCTCGCAAGCGCAATGTCCTGAGTTCGATCCC
>PVIC010005434.1:21746-57935 GCA_004025085.1 Thryonomys swinderianus
GAGGCAGGAGGATTGCTCAGCTCAAGGTTTGCCTGGGCTACATAGTGAGCTCAGGGCCAGCCTGAACTACAAAGTGAGACCCTGTCTCAAAAAAAAAAAAAAAAAAAAAAAAGAATTGATCATAAAGGGTTCATGGTGAGACCCCTGAGGACAAGGTAGGGACCACTAGCTCGTGACCCAGCCCAGCCCTGAGCCTTCCCTCCCTTCTTTCCCTCTTTCCTCCGGTGCTCTTGGCCGAGAGTCCTGCAAGGGAACTGCAATGATTGTTTGGATTTCAGCAAAGCATTTAATCAGTGTCTCAGGATATATTTCAAGATAAGAAAAATAAAAATGGGTCTGAATTCACAAAAAATAAGAGACTTGGAAATGATTTTACCTTCCTTTGGAGTTGGAAGTGACACTGGGAAATCTGAGCTGGGAGAAGGATTTCTGATGGTTTCTAATCCTGCATCCAACTTGTCCAGTTCAAATATTTTTATGATTATTGTTGCTATGCATGACATGTATCTTTCATACATGTCTCTACATGTCAGAATGCATGTGTATTTATTTACATATATACAAGTATATATTATGTACTTTTTTTTTTTGCTTTTTGAGACAGGGTTTCACTTGGTAGTTCAGGCTGGCCCTGAGCTCACTATGTGGCCCAGGGAAGCCTCGAACTCAGCAACCTTCCTGCCTCTGCCTCCCAAGTGCTAGGGTTACAGGTGTGAGCCACCGTGCCCAGCCCTGTGGTGTGTGGTACTGATTCCTGGTGGGCGTGAGTCACCACGCCCAGTATTGTTTTATGTGGTTATGGGATCAAACCAGGGACCTTATGCTTGCCAGGCAGGTGCTGCTGGAACAACTGAGCTAAATCTCTAGCTCTTAAGTACAACTTTTAAAATTTCATGTGTATACTTACATGTGTATAATTTATTTTTTATACAATTCTGTGGTATAGCTGTTATTTCATAGTGAAGCTAAATAACTTTCTTTTGACACAGAGAGATTAAGTCAGAGACTCTGAAGACTTAAGGGTAGGATATCTGCCCTCAACATCATTGCTCTGACACTTATAGCTGAGGTGGGAGGAAAGGATGGTGATACATGGGACCCTCAGGACCCGAAAGGGTACTGCTGTGCAGGGTCGGAAACAAGAAGCAATTTCACTGAGAAGCCTGGAGCTTCTGTAGGAGGGTCCCCTCACCCCAAGCCCATGCAGAAACAGGCGAGTGGAGAGGACTCTGCAGAGAGTTTGTGCAAACAGGAAAGCAGCTTAGTCAGAGACAATAGGATCATGTGACAGCCAAGAAACCAAGACAACATGAAACAACCAAACTAATTAGATTTTAGTTGATTTTGAGAGTGTTGTAGCTAGAGTGTGATCTGCAACAACAACAACAACAAAAAACCCTGAAAAACAGCTATGTTTGCTCTTTGGAGCCCTTAATGGAATGTTGGTGGATTCAAGAGGGAAGGCAGAATCCCTCACTGCGGTTTTTTACCTGCTTTATTTTTTTGGAAAACGTTAGGACTACAAAATGTACATTGTCATGGCAGGAAAGAAATGTGGCTTCAGAGTCTGCCTCTAACTGTTACTTCTTGGATGGAGCCTCTTTGTCACAGGGATGTAGAAAAAGTTGCAAAAGAAAATGACCAACAGCCACATGGTCCAGGAAACAAGGCAAGAAGCCGGGAGACTCATGGGAAGAGAAGTATCTGAGGACCAGCCTCGCTGACTTCACATAGCCAAAGGCCACCCATAACAGAAGGCCTTCTTGGGTCTCCAGGACAGGAAGTTTGCCTGGCTGTTGCCTATAGACAGAACAATAGCCCAGAAAATACATGAAGATGCCTGTACAGTTGGAACAAGCTTTCCAGAAGCATCATTTGCCCTGACTGTGTTTAATTTCCTTTGGCATTTTCTATTCTATTCTAACCCATTCTATTCTGTTCAACTCTATTTGATTCTTTCTATTTCATTCATTATGTCCTCTATTCTATTCTTTCTATTCTGTTCTGGTTCTTTTATCTTTTTTAGTTAAAAAAAAATGCTTGTCAAGATGCATTAATTTCCTGGCTTCCTAATGGGATGCAGTTTGTAGTTTCAAGCTCACTGCCCTGAGGACTGGAGGTGGGCCACAGATGCGGGCCGGGGGCTTAACGGTACTTCAGGATGACAGAGCTTCCCTCGGGTCGCGCAGAGGGGTGACACAAGCCGGGGCTGGTTTCCCCAGGAAGAGGTGAGTCATCGCCTTTTACAGTATTCGAGCTTGGTTCAGTGAAAGTGGGATGAGAATGTCGCAGAAGAGAGCCAAACACCGGTAGGGCTGCAGGAGACATCCATAAGGTTTTTTTTTTTTTCTACTCTTAGCTGCCACGGTGGTGTGAGTGGGTTTGGCGGCTAAAAGGTTCTGAGTAGGAAGCATAGCGTGGGAAATGAAGACGGAGCGGTTTCCTGCCTCTCACACTACAGATCCGAGGATGAGAGCCATTCCGGGAGCACATTTGGCGATATCTGTTTGGAGTCATCCACTCGTTTGCTCATCGAATATTTGTGCCTGCCTGACATGACCCACACTTTGGGCTGGGCTTGGGTGACTAATATTGACCCGGCCTGGGGCTGTCCAGTAAGGGAAGATAGCCATCCCGCAGACAAGAGCCCGGCTGCCTGCCAGCTGCTGCTCTCGGGTGGGGCGTCTGTCAGGATACCAGCGTGCAGACCACAGACCCTCGCCTGCTGGGGCTCCCACATACTGTACGAGACGGACGGACACATGTGTCAGTCATTTATAACCGCGCCAAGTACCTGGAGAGGGCCAGCCTAGTTCAAGTCACCACCCGGAATGGACTTGAGGGAAAGCAGAGGCCCAGAGAGGGGCGGAAACCAGCATCTCAGGGTCTGAGAGGAAGCTCGAAAGGCTGAGACGGGGCAGGGACCCCAGGGCAGGAAGCTGGACGCCCCGGCCGGGGACTGGGGTTTGGCGCCGAGAGCAAGGAGCAGGCCGTGGAGATCTGAGAAGGAGAGGCAGACGGCAGCGTGGACACCTGGGAGCTGTGCGGAGCACGGTGAGAGGCCGGGTGACGAGCAGGCCGCAGGCCGACGCCCGCGCTTCTGCCCCGAGCAGCCGGTGGTGACGGGAGCGGAAGAGAAGGGTTCATGAGGCGCAGGGGAGAGGAGCAGAGGGAGCGACGGATGGGGAGGAGACAGGCCACCTCGGGACATCCTTGAGCAAGCTGCCTCCCGAACACAGCTCCGCCGGCTTGTCTGCTGGGGACACCTGCCAGGCCCCTCCTGGCTCCGCTTGCCAGACGGAGGCCCAGCTCCTCGCTTCGGGCCCCGCATCCTCGCTGCTCCTGTCACGGCCTCAGCAGCCCTTGACTATGCTTGTGCTTCTGCCCATCTTGATGAGAATAAATGGTATTTCGTTCCGTATAACAACACGGCCCACTGAGTGTTCCCAGCTAGGCAGGCACTGCTGTAGGCCTGCAGACCGTGATCTTAATTCTCACAGCAGGCCTGCGGTCCGCACCATCACCACCCGCTTTGCACAGATAAGGGAAACTGAGGCAGGGCAGCTTGAGTAATTTACCTCATAAATGAGGCAGTACTCGCAAGTGCAGAGTGAGATTCATCCCCAGGTAGTCGGGCTCCGGGGTCAGTGACCACCCTCTGGATTTATCCAGCTTTCTGTGGGACTCTGGTGGATCCTAGAAGTGATCTTGATAAATGTACCACCTTCAGTATCCTTCTTAAACATTCTCAGCACCTGGGATGACCCTCGGACCCCAGTAGGCCTTAAAACTTGTGTCGGGTGGGCTAGGGCCGTGATAACCTTGCTCTGACACTTACGGAGAGTCGGGGTTGCTTGTCTCACTCAGGGAAGGGGCCAGCGAGCGTTTCTGGGGAAGGACACACTGTCCAGACCGGGCGCCGCAGCCTCCCGGAGTCCTGCCTGCCGTCTCCGCTGGGCTGCAGCCCTGGCAGCTGAGACAGCCTCACAACCTGCCGCGAGGCCGGTTCCCACCGGCTTCCCCTGTGTCTGTGCGTGCTGCTGGGATTTGCACCTCATCTTTCCTTGGCATGAAATATTCTCCTTACACCGTAAAAGACATAGATATCTTTTGTTTTGTTCTTATAGTCTCTGAAGTTTTGTTTTTCAAGTTTGTATTAGTCCATGTTTGTGATATATGACATTTATGTCCCTTGGAGCGAGCATGCACACTGACACACCCCAATTCCTTCCTGTATCCTCTTCCCTCCCTTTCCTTCCCCTCCCCCATCTCCCCATTCCCTTCCTGAGAGTTACCTCCCTACTTCTTACTATATTTGGCTCTTTATTTATAATTTGAGTTTCTTGTATAAGAAAAATCATGCAATACTTATACCTAGGTGTCCATTTTGTTGAGTTTTATGAGAAAGCACCTATGCAACTCAGTCTGGCCTTGAATTTTAGCAACCTTCCTGCTTCAGCCTCCTGAGTGCTGAGATTATGGGTGTGCACCACCACACCTGGGCTAGGTTTTCATATTTTAAAAATGTAAAAATATTTTGAAAATTAAAAGCCAATTTTTTTTTTTAGCTTACATTGTGATAAAAAGAGATTTTGGGGTAGATGAGACCCAGGGTCCTCATTTAGTCTGGAGCGGTGGGTCAGAGTGATTTACGCTCCTAGAAGTCCACATGGACTCAGCTCCGAAAAGCCACTCTGACTGGGGATTTTAGCCAGAGGTGCGGTGGGTGCCGATCTCTAGGGGGCAGGGCAGATGGGGACAGGGCAGGACCGGGTGACCTCGAAAGCATCTTATTCTACTTTATGAAATACCGTGCAGTGGCTTCCTGGACTTAGGAGTAAAACCACAAGAGCTGAACTGATTGGAAGGAAGGTCATTGAGAATTAGTAAAAAGGTCTGAGTTATAAAATGGTTTATAAGAAATGATGCTTCATTGCATTCAAGGACATTCGGTAATCAAATGAACACTTAACAAAGAGCTGTCAATAATCCATCTGAATTGCACTTTGTATTTTTCAAAGTGCTTTCCAGTACATTATCTCCATTGATCCACTGGGTACCCTAGGAGGGATATAACCCTTTTTATAAGCGAGGTCAGATTGCACACTGTGTTGATGGCTCAGCACTGGTCTGGGCTACACCTTACCCATGGGTCTCATAAAAATGGTGCCTTAATATTTTAAGAATCTGCTGGAAACAGGGCCATATTACCCATATTAGCAGAATTTGCTGAACTGTCCTTGTCACTAGGTGGAGTCCAAGATGGACATCCCTCTGAAAATTAAAAAGGGGACCTCAATTTGCTACAAATAGAGTCATGACTCTTGTTACAGAAGAGCATTTTAGAATGCATCACGACAGCCATAGGCAGACTTAAAAGGCAGAATTGAAGTACATACTGAAAAAGAAAAGACTGTGAGAGTGAGACCCATGATGGTCTGGGGTTAAGGGTTATTAAGCGGTACTGGAGCAACTGCAGGATGGATGGTCTAGGCTAGGCACAGTGGTACAAGTGTGTGAGGCAGGAGGGTTATGAGTTCAAGACCAGCCTAGGGTACATAGTGACTTCAAGCCTGACTACTTAGGCAGACCTTTTCTCAGAATATCAAAAGTGTGTGTATGGGTTTGGAATGTTTATTCTTTTCAGTGATCATTTACCTGGTGTCTGTTTCCTTAAAGTCAGGTGCCCATTAGTGGTCTAAAGAAAAGCTGACTCTATCAATGAGGTTAAAATTTAAAAGGATTTATATATAGTTGAAGTTTAGAGATAATAGTGATGTTTCTTCTAGAGTCTTTTGGCATGTATGCATTCATAGTATTGGAAAAAATATAAGCCAAAGTGATGAATTTATCTTTAAAACTCTTAGGAATTAAAGAGTAAGGAACCTGGAGAGAAAAATCCAGGCCTATTAGTGCAAAGTGTTGTGATCTTGGGTAACTTAGATTATACCTTGGATTTGCAGTCTTCTCAGAATTTCAAAATTACATTTTTATTGTCTCCTCTCTAGCTGTCTTAACTTCTTCTGTCCTGCCTCACTCATTAAAATAGCCAGAGTTCATTGAAAGTCCTTCCCAAGTCTGGAGGGTCAGAAATTCATTTGAATTAGAAAGGTTTTTCAAGGTCCGGAATTCTTCATTCTGGCAAATTTGTGAATGAGAGAAATCAGAGTAACTAACTCTGCTGCTGGAGAAAATCTACTCCAATTACCTTCCTGAGCATCAGAGAAAGTGTGACTGGGGGGACTCAAGAAGCTGCCAGCCACCAAGCCCTGGTGACTTGGGGGTGAGTGTGTTTTCCCCAACTTGGGACTTTTATCAGCATTTCTCTGCCAAGTTGGGCTTTGGCAAACTCAAGGACGCCTTGGCAAAGTTTGTTAATTTCCCAAGAGCAACTTCCTGGTTCTTAATTAGGTCTTTTATTCCTAGATGTCTATATTTAACTGTGCTGTTAGTGCTGACACATTTTGGGTACTGGCAAGAACTTCGGGGATGTGGCAGTTGAGTCTAGACAGGGTAATTATTCAGATAACGAAGCTCCCCCAAACCTTATTCTTGAAAGAAGACCCTATGAGGAAGGGTCTAGTTATGATGTGATATCACCGTGAATTCATTAAATAACGGCTCTGCACTTTCCTTTATGTTGCCTACAGAAGCAGAGAGTACATACTTAACCTATAGAAGGACACAAGCCAATGCTCTAGAAATTTCACCCTTGAAGTTGGCAGGGTAGAGAATGGGAGGGGGGGAAAAGAGTTGATAAAGAGGCCTAAAGGAAAGTTCCCAATTACGGACAAAGTAGGGTAAGAATACCTATTCCATCCTTGTTTATAAAAAAGAAAAATTGAAAATAGCCTAAATGTCTATCCCAGGAGAAGTGGATCAATACATAGCAGTATGTTCACACAATGGCGTACAATTTGGCAGTGTAAACATGTTTGAGTGAGAATTACGGGTATCAACATGGATAAATCTGAGAAAACATATTGCATAGACCAAAAAAGCAAGTTGTACAAGATAATAACAATATGGAAACATTTGTAAAAATTTGAAATGTGATGACCATTATACTAAATTATTTTCATGGGTATCCTCTATGTAATGTAAGCATTAAAAATAATCCATAATGCA
Organism: Thryonomys swinderianus; assembly: GCA_004025085.1. Classification (NCBI taxonomy): domain Eukaryota; kingdom Metazoa; phylum Chordata; class Mammalia; order Rodentia; family Thryonomyidae; genus Thryonomys; species Thryonomys swinderianus. Next base: position 28,875 of record PVIC010005434.1, read on the forward strand.
CCAGGTGTGGTGGCTCACACTTGTAATCCCAGCACTCGGGAGGCAGAGACAGGAGGATTGCTGAGTTCGAGGTTTGCCTGCGCTACATAGTGAGCTCAGGGCCAGCCTGAACTGCAAAGCGAGACCCTGTCTCAAAAAAAAAAATCCATAATGATTTAAAAAGCCCATACACCCCTTTTTTCCTTTTTTTAGGGTAAAGAAAGAAAACACATGATGACGTCACACATTTAAGTTTGTTTATCTTTGGGAAGGGCAGCAAAAGAATGAGTCAGAAGATTCAAAATTTTTAGTAGAATGAGTAATTTTTTAGGAAAACTGGGTGGTAAAATTCATAAGGAGTTAACTATACCACTACTAACTAATGTGCTATTGTTAATTACCATCTTTATAAAAATGGAATCATTCATACAAGAATGAATGGAACAGGAAGGACAGTTGGGACTACTCTTTATTGGGGATGGATTGAAGGATGACAAGAAAATTTTCACGAGAGGAAAGTATGATCATTTGGGTTTGAAGGATCCCAAAGACCCAAGTATTAAAGCTTTAGTGACTGACCTATGGCACTACTGGAAGGTGGTACAGCCTTTAAGGGGTGGGGATTATGGGAGGAAGTTAGGTCACTGGAGGCGTTGTGACCCCAGCCCCTTCTTGTTCTCTTTCACTTCAGCCCATGAGGTGAGCTTTTTCCACCACATACTCTCTGCAACAATGTTGCTATAGCACCCAAAACAACCAGACCAACTCACCACGGACTGAAACTATGGGCCACATAATCTCTCCCTTTTTAAAGTTGACTACCTCCGGTATTTTATTATAGTAGTGGAGAGCTGACTAACACAGGGAGGCCTATGTGTTCTTTCCTTCATGAAATGTGATCAATTGAACTTTCCAGGGAAACAAAAATATATAGGAGATAGTACTGGGTAGAGGTTCAAAGAGATTTCAGAATCAGTTGGCCACTCTCTGGAGCCGAGTGATCTAAACTGAGCTCCCAGCCTTCCTGGAGTCAGGTCTGTCCTTTGAAGTGAGGAGTTCTCTCAGCTCTCACCAGAGTCTGGCTGCCTTTGTTTCCACGAGTCATCAAGAGGCCCTGTAAGGCAGCCCTGTGGTGTTGCTCTGCTGCCACAGGGGTCTGTATATGGTGAAGTGGAGAGGGCCAGTGGTAACTTACAAATATTGAACCGAGCTGGGCTGCAAATCTGCTTGTCCTTGGTACCTTGCATATAACTCTGAGGAATAACTACATTGATCAGAAGAGGTTTTCTATTATGGAAATTGTTGAACATATATGAAATTAGACACTATTCCTTTTACTTTTGAAAGTGACCATCCAGCCCTAACCACCCAGCCATGAGCCTATGGTCAGTCTTACCCCATCTGTCCACCAATCTACTCTCCCTCTCTTCTCTAAGTCTGAAGCAAATTTCAGATGTAAGATCATGTACAGTATTAGTCAGGATTGGCTGGAGAAACAGATCTATGTCTCTATTGATGAATAGATTTATTTTAATAAATTGACTTATGCAATTATAAAGCCTGGAATTTCAGGTGAGAGTTGAGGAATGTTGCAGTTGTTAAACCCACATTCTGCAGAGTAAAAAATCAGGCAGAATTTTCATGTTGCAATCGCAAGGCAAAATTATTTCTTTTAGAAACCAGACTTTGGTTTTAAGTCTTTTAATTGGTTAGATGAGCATAGCCCATATTATGAAGGGTGAACTGCTTTACTCAAATTTACTGATTGAAATGTTAATCATAGCCCAAAATTTTTCTTTCACAGCAATATCTCAACTGCAATTTGACCAAACACTGGACACTAAGTGTTGCTAAATTGACTCACAAGATTAACCATCACAAACCATTTTATTAAGAAATATCTCAGCATGTACATCTAAAATGGAGACTCATTTAAACAATGACAGTATTATCACTTTAAAAATGCATATTGTTAATGTCATCAAGCAGCTAATGAAATTAACATTTCACTTTCTAGTTGTCCCATATGTGTCATTATTTCATAATTAGTTATAAAAATTTTTTACTGTGAAATAGGTATACTTTACATACACATCATAATCACACTCAACATTGAGAATTTTTACCAGTATATGACATGACTTAATTCTCATTTTTTCCCATTTCCCTACCTGCCCTACAACCCCCGACCCCTATATACATAAGCTTTGCTTTCCCTTTACTTTTTACCATGACAGTTTTTTCTTTCCCCTTGTTACTTATCCCCCCATTTCTCTTAGGATATTTTATATTTTACAATGTATATCATACACTCTAGAACTCATTCACATTTTCGGTTTTTCATACCAGAAAAAAGATATGGTATTTATACATCTGTGACCTATTTATTTCATTTATGAATATGTCCTCGAGGTACATCCATTTGAATATAAATCACTCAAACTTATCATTCTTTATGGGAGTAATACTCCATTTTATTAAAAAAATCACATCTTCTTTATCCAGTCTCCAGCTGATAGGCATTTGTGCTGTTTCCCAGATTTAGCCATCACAAACTGAGCTGCTATAAATGTGGGTACACATATGTCATTATGATATGAATCTTTTAATTCTTTCATGTATATCCCTACCAGGGGAATAGCAGGGTCAAATGGGACCTCTAATCCTGTTTTTCTGAGGAGTCTCCACGTTGATCTCCACAATGGTTGTACCAGTCTACATTCCCACCAACAGTGGAAAAGGGTTCCTTTTTTCCCCTGTAACCTCATCAGCATTTGTTGCTGGGTAATTTTAAGATAGCAGCCATTCTTTCTGGAGAGAAATGAAATCTGAGTTGTTTTCATCTGCATCTCTCAAATGACCAGTGATGTTAAGCATTTCTTCATGTGCTTCTTAGCTGCTTTTACTTCTTCCTCTGAAAAGTGTCTGTTCATTTCAGATGCCCGTTTTTGAACTGTGTCTTTAAATGGGGGGGCTGATTTTTTAAAGCTCTTTATATACTCTAGATAATAGCCCTTTGTCTGAGGAACGGCTGGTAAAGATTTCTTCCCATATTATTGGTCGTCTTGTCACTCTGCTGGTGGTTTCTTTTGCTGTGCAGAAGCTTTCTAATAGGATGAGATCCCATTTGTTGATTTCTTCTGCAAGTTCACATGCTATAGAGGTTTTGTTCATAAAGTCTTCCCCTAAGTTAATGTCTCCAAAAGTTCTACTTAACCAGTTTTCCAGTAGGTTTAGTATGTATGTTTTAATATTTAGGTCTCTAATCCACTTTGATTTTAATGTAGTACACAGTAAGAGAAATAGGTCTAGCTTTAGCCTTTGTAGATTAAAGCCAAGTTTTTCCAGCACCATTTGTTAAAGAGGCTATTTTGCCTTTATTGAGGCTATTTGGCTCCTTTGTAAAAAATGAGGTGGCTTAGTGTTTCTAGAGTCATTTCGAGTTCTTTCTAATCTATTCCATTGATCCTCTGGTCTGTTATTTTCACAGTACCATGCAGTTTTTATGACAGTGCCTTTGTAGCATAGTTTCATATTGGGGATCATGATACTCCCTGCCATGTCTTTGTTGCCTAGAATTGCTTTTGCTATTCTAGGTCTTTTGTGATTCCAGATGAATTTTTGGATTATTTTCTCTAAATCTGTGAAATATGCTGTTGGGATTTCAGTCGGGATTGCACTGAATCTATATGGGAGTTGAGAAGGTATAGTCATTTTGACAGTATTAGTTCTTCGTACCCAGGAACAACTGATGTCTTTCCATTTTCTGATATCTTCTTCTATCTCCTTTTTCAGAGTACTGTAGTCTTCAGAGTAGAGGTTCACTTCCTTTGTTAGATTGATTCCTAGATATTTCATTGGGGGGGGTGCTATTGTGAAAGGACTTAACTCCCCAATTTCTCTCTCAGTGAATCTGTTGTTTGTGCATACAAAGACTATTGATTTTTGAGCACTGACCTTGTATCAGCTATGCTACTAAATTTGTTGAGTAAGTCCAGCAGTCCTTTGGTTGAATTTTTAGGATCTTCTCTATAGAGTATCATGTCATCAGAAAATAATGACAGTTTAACTTCTTCCTTACCTATCTTTATTCCTTTTATTTCTTTCTCTTGTCTTATTGCTGTGGCTAATGTTTCTAGCTCCATATTGAACAGAAGTGGTGAAAGTGGACATCTTTGTCTTCTTCCTGATCTAAGTGTGAAAGGTTTCAGCTCTCAACCAGCTAGAGTGATCCTGGCTATTGGTTTTTTTGTATATAGCTTTTATTAGTTTGAAATAAACTCCATCTGTTCCAATTATCTGTAGGGTTTTGATTATGAATGTGTGCTAGATTTTGTCAAATGCTTTTTCTTCATTTATTGAGATACAGAAAAACCATAGGGCTTCTGTCCTTGAGTCTGTTAATGTAGTGTATTATGTTTATTGATTTACATATGTTCAACCATCCTTGCATCCCTGGGATGAATCCAACTTGGCCAGGGTGTATGATCTTCTTAATGATTCTCTATATTTTGTTTCCCAGTATCTTACTGAAGATTTTTACATCAATGTTCATTAGAGAGATTGGGCTGTAGTTCTCTTTTTTAGGTTGGCTCTCACTCTCTCTCTCTCTTTTTGGAATCAATTTAATGGTTGCTTCCAGGAATTTGGGAGCACTGCTTCCCTTTCAATTACATTAATTCTTTAATGAAGTGTTAACTCTTCTTTGAAAGTTTTGTAGAATTCAGCAGTAAAGCCATCAGGCCCAGAGCTTTTCTTTGTTGGTAGTTTTCATTACATTTTCAATTTCACAGATTGATACTGGAGTGTTTAACACTTTTTTATCTTCTTTGTTCAACTTCAGAAGTTCATGTGTGTCTAGGAATCTATCCATTTCTTCTATGTTCTCCATCTTATTGGAGTACAGGTGTTTCAAAGTAGGTGTTTATTATCCTCTGGACTTCAGCTGGGTCTGTAGTGATTTCCCCCTTCTCATTCCTAATAGCCCTCATTACAGCCTTTTCCTTCCTTTGTTTGATAAGGTTGACTAAGGGTCTGTCAATTTTGTTTATCCTTTCAAAACACCAACTCTTTGATTCATTGATTTTTTTTTGTATAGTTCTCTTAGTCTCCATTACATTTCTTTATGCTCTGATCCTTATAATTTCTTCTCTAGTATGAGCTTTGGGTTTGTCTTGCTCCTCTTTTTCTAGTAGCTTGAGGTTCAGCATTAGATTTTTTTATTTGAGTTTGCTCTATTTTTCTGGTGTAGGCATTCACTGCTATGAATTTCCCTCATAGAACTGCTTTCATTATGTCCCATAAATACCTGTATATTGTACTGGGGGGTCATTGTTTAATTGTAAACACTGTTTAATTTCTTCTGTGACCCACTGGTTATTCAGCAGAGCATCACTCAATATCCATGTGTTTGTGAGGATCTGGTAATTTCTTTCACAATTCAGCTCCAACTTCAAGGCTCTATGGTCTGATAGTATACAGGGGATAACTTCAGTTCCTTTGCATTTACTTACACATGTTCTATGAACTAGCATGTTTTCCATTTTGGAGAATGATCCATGAGCAGCTGAAAAGAATGCATATTGACTTTGTAGGGTGAAATACTCTGTAGGCATCTATTAAGCCCATTTGTTCAAAGGTTTGGTTCAGTTCAAGTATTTCATTGTTGATCTTTTTGTCCAGCAGATCCGTCTAGCTGTGAGAGTGGGGTATTAAAGTCCCCTATTGTACTAAGGCTTATCTGGCTTTTCATATGCATTACTAATGGTTTTATATAGGTGAGTGCACTGGAATTTGGTGCATAAGTATTTATGACTGTCATCTCTTCCCTTGGACTGTTCCCTGTACCAGGATGTAGTGTCCTTTGTCTCTCTTAAGCAGTTTTGGTTTGAAATCTATTTTGTCTGCAAATAGGATAGCCACACCTGCTTTTTTGCAGTTTCTTGTTGCATGGGGAATTGTTTTCTATCCCTTTACTTTCAGTCTATGGTTTTCTTTTTGAATTATATGTGTTTCTTGTATGCAACATATTGTACAGTCTTGTTTCTTAATCCGTTCTGCCAGCTTGTGCCTTTTAATTGGTGGGTTGAGTCCGTTGACATCAATGGTTATGACTAATATGGCCTGATTTATATCTGTCATGTTGTTTTCCTGTTCTTGGCTCCTTTATTCTTTGCTTTTCTCCTTTCCATTCAGTTTCTTGTCATGCCAATGAGTTCACTATGCAAGGCCTCATGAGTTTGTGACCTTCATTTTTTTTTCCAAGGTATTCTTTAGAATGTTTTAGAGGGCAGGTTTTGTATTTGTGAAGTTTTTCAAGTGCTCTCTGTCATGGAAGTTGTTGATATTGAAAGATAGTTTTGCAGGATACATCAATCTAGGTTGAAGGTTGTTTTCCTCCAAGACTTGAAACACTTCACTCCAGGCTCTCCTTGCATTAAGCGTTTGTATTGAAAAGTCTACTGTGATCTTGATGGTCTTCCCTTTGTATATGTGTTTTTTTTTCTTTTCTCTAACTGCTTTCAGTATTTCATTCTTTTGCTGGATATTTGGAACCTTGAAAATTATATGCCTAAGTTTATATTTTTTTATATCACGGCCCTTTGTAGCCCTATATTCCTCATTTATCTGTATATCCAATTCTTTTCCTTTTCCTGTGAAGTTTTCTGCCATTACATCTGTGAAAAGTTTTCTTATATCTTTTGCACTGTCTCTTGCTTCCTCGGTGACCCCATTCAGTCTTATATTATACTTCTTTAAGTCATGCAGGAGCTGTTAGATTGATTTCTCATGACCCCTTGCAATTTTCCATCAGTTACTCCTTTCCTATTCTTTGGCTCTGATCCTTTCTTTTAGATCTAAAATTTGGTCTTCAGCTTCACTCTTCCTACTTTGCAAACTTTCATTCTCAGTTTTGATCACCTGGAATTCTGCTTGAAGCTGTTTAAAAGGTTCCATTGTTTTTGTTATCTCAGATTCTATCATGTTGTTGATCTCTTCTTTAATCATATCTTTCACTGTAGACATCATCTCTCTTTTCATCTCAGAGATCAGTTCTTATTTCTATTTTACTATATCTGCTTTTGTTACCAGCTCAGAGAGTCTTGGTGATTGAGCTTCAGTTTGCTCCATTTTCTTTTCCCTGAAATCCCCTGTGGTAATGATCTTTGTATCTGGGTTTTAAAATTTTTTCTCATTTCTGTTCTGCTGGCTGGTGCCGAAAGTCACTGCATGACTTAAGCGGCACTTACCCAGACTTCCCTAGGTGGGAATGGGGTCCTTGTGGGCTTCTGGTCTGGACATGATGGCAGGATGGTTGCTCGCCAGTGGCAGAAGTCACAGGGCCTATTTTTTCATAAAATAAAAAAATTGAAACATTTACACTTCATGGTGATTTTGTCTTTGGAGAAGAGTCAAAAGTCCCATGGGTGCCAAACACAGTGAGCAAGGTGGTAGAGACCACCTGCAAGTGCTTGTAGGAGCCTGGCTTTCTCATAATTTGTTAATTTGAGATAGGGTTCTCCTATGGCCCATACCTTTTGATTAGCTCAGTACAGTATGTGTTTTGTATCTTTCAGTCTAAGAATTCCTTCAACATTGTTCTCTGTTTCTTGCATTTAATAAATGCATGTTAATAAAACATGTATTTTCTGTCCTGTGGAAGGGCTCATAGTGTAAATTTTGCTGGTTGTATCACCTCAGTAGCATTGATCCTGTTTCTCTGTTCTCTATGTTTTCTGTAAACTGGCAGTTAAATTTAGAGACTCAGCTATCCACTTAGAAAGCTTTGCATGATTCACAGAATGATTCTTTATTTGCAGACAAACAATTAAAACAAATAAAAGCCACATGCCTTCCTTATTAGCTTGCTGAGACCTAAAATTGCACTGCTAGAATAATTTTGTTTTTAGCCCCAAATAACATGTCAAATACTCTGAGAGAAGGAAAAACTTATCAGCCATTCATTCTTGAGTATGAATGTTTCATAAGAGAAGAAAATAATCTTTTCCACACCCATTCCAAGGCTCATGGCTGGCACCCACATAGCAAAAGAGGGTGACAAGAGAAAATGGGACAATGTATTTCACCAAGTGTTACTAGACAGTAAGATTTCAGAAATGAAGAACCAAAGACTAGGGGAAACTTTTTTGTGTGCTAAGTCTGGTGAATAAATGGACATTGTTTCTCATTGGGCATTGGGAAGGACATCTTTTCATGAGGACCTTATGCCTCATTTACAAGAAAGACAGGCCAGGGAATTCTCTACAGAGAGCTCCCAGGAAAATGTGACTTCAAGGTACCATATTTTGGGGCAGTGTGTCCTCATCATGCCAACTTCTATGGAAATCTCTCCCTAAACCTGTGTCTAAAGGTGGGAGGAAGGAAACAGTGGTAAGTGACAGGCATGCATGGGTAGCAAGTGGCGATTCTACCAGGAGGACAGTAGGGTCACTATAGTGTGTACAGACTCAGAATGGGGTTCATCTGGAAGCCCCGGTAACTATAGAGCATTTACTGCACTGTAGTCATTGTACTTAATTATTTTGACCCATTATTTTATTTAACTCTTATAACAAAACTGGAAGTAAACACAATTTATAACCATTTTAAAGAGATATATGCTAAGCGAGGTGTGGTGGTACATGTCTGTAAAACCAGCACTCTAGGAGGCTGAACCAGAAGGATCTTAAATTCAAGATCAGCTGGACAATTTAGTGACTTAGCAAGACCCAATCTCAAAATAAAAAAATAAAATAAAAGGAGCTAGGGATGTAGCTCAGTACAAAGGCCTTGGTTCAACATCTCTAGTACTAAGAAAAAAAAAAGATTCAAGCACTGAGGCTCAGCTATGTGTAATTCGTTAATGGGCATGGGACTAAGAAGTGGAAGCATGGGAATTTGTCACTAGAACTTCAGCTTGCTGCTCTTTCCACAAGCCCATGGCTGCTACTTCCTGGACCCCTTCATTGCTTCCAGGTTTGGGGATGGAGTTTGATAGGGTGGGACCTGACAGGTTTCCAGCTTCCAGTGTAGTTTGGGCCCTTCCTAGGGCTCCTGCTAGAACCTGATCCTCTCACAGGCAGTCAGAAATCTGACTCATGGCCTCTGTATAAAAGTTCTTTCTGGTTTTCTTTTTATCTTTGCCCTTTTCTGGGGAAAAAAAAATAATAATAGCAATACCATCTCTGGAAACTCAGCCTGCTGATTAGACAGAAAAGATTCTTATGACCCCTATTGTGCCATGATGAGTCAGCAAGGTTTTTTAAAAAGTACTTTTATTTATTTATTTCACAGATCACACTGTAAGACTAGCAAAAATTTGAAAGAAGAACAAGAGCAGGAGGAGGAGGAAGAGGAAGAGGAGAAGGATGGGGAGAAAGAGGAGGAGGCTCAAGAATCCTACCATCCTAACTATGTGGTAATTTGTACACCTGGCTATGTGTAGTTTGGTCCATATCTTTCTAATACACATTTTTTTCAACAAAATCAACCCTCTACATTTCTTGTCCTTTCTCATCCATCTAGCTGGATGCAACTACAGCTTTCCTGGTTCTGTTCAGGTCTCCTCTGAGCATATAAAACACTGGGAAGAAGTGAGGACTCTAATCTCTCTACAGGCCATTTCCAAGTTGCTCAATTTGAAAAATTAACCTGCAAGACTCTGCATCCCTAGAGCCAGACAGGGCCCACAAAGCCTCATTAGCGCTCGGTTTTGTCATTTTCTTCTGCTGGCCATTTTGTGGATATAGCCATGAGTCTTTGTAGGGAATCTCTTTCTTTGAAAACATGAGAGGAAGGATGGAGACTAACTCTGAGCCCATTCTGATCTTCCTTAATAATGAAATTACACCCATAGCTACAGTCTCCCTCATTCTCTCCTCCACCACTGAGCAACTTAAACCTCGTTATTTCAAGACATGTATTCTGTAGGCGATTTCAACACAGAAGACAAGTTCTAAAACAAAAGAAGTGTGTGAAACCAGTTGCTCCATAGACAATCACATGTTCTTTATTCATCTTCTCTGTCCAGTGTATGCCTGAGTTGGGCCTGGCTCACCTTAAGTGATTTTGTGCATACAGAGTTGATTTCTGCTAGGCACAAGCACTAGCTCTAGCCAGCTAAAGTTTCCTTTAGTTTCCTTTCAGCGAAGTGCACTTACTACCCTTACCAATTTACAGTAAAACCTGTGAGGCATCCTTCAAGAAAAATGCAACAAGAAAAAAAAAAGTTAAGTTCTATAAAGAAGTCATTTATTTTTAGCCGAATTCATTGGGGTGTGATATGGGTTGCTGCAGACATAAAACTGTCTGGAGTCTGGCTTCAGGGTTTAGGATTATAAAATATTCATGGCGTATAATTTTACATAATTTGTTTAGCCACCAAGATATAATTTCGTTATTTGGTGCATGAATCCTTCACAAGGTCTAAAGAAGAGAAAAATGGACTTTACCAAGCTAAATCCAGCTCTGATGCAAATGGAGATGAGAAGAACATACCCTATAGAGCCCTATGTATCCCATACACAAAAGCCTAGCCTTCCTTCTGTATAGTGTTAATTATAAACATCATGCCATTTATATCATTAACTTATAGTAATACTGATATCTTACAAGTTTGAGCTGATCACTTGTGCGGAGCATCTCACATGAATTATCCAGCTTTTGCTAAGCATGTGATTACATCCCAACCCAAAGGGAAGAGCTGGTAGAGGATGCTTTGATTTCAGCAGGATGCACTCAGATTGTAAAACTCCTTGATGATGAGGTTGATCGGAAAGCAAATATGGTAGTTTACTGATAGCAATAGCTCATCTGAATATCCAGTATCATGCTGAGGTCTAACGGTTACATTTGTCAGAAGTGGTTCTTAAACTCTGGAGGCCCTTACAGTCTACTTGAGGAGTCCCAGTCCTGCAGAAACAGCTAGAAAGCAACACCTCGAAGGCATTATTTAAGTAAGTCAGCAGGCAGAGCCCTCCAATCAGGATGTGAATCAGGGAAGACTGGTTCCCCCATTGCTGCTGCGTAGAAGAGCTCCAGCCCTGTCCCTCAGACGCTACCAGCTTGTTGGCTTACCTCTTCCAACTCACGCTCCGTGTTCAAGAGCAGATGATCCCTCTCAGAGGAAGCCTGCCTCTGGTCCTTCAGTGTTTCCCACTGGCCTTCACAAGAAGCTCAAACCCTTTAGCTTGTGACAATACCAGATCTGCCCCCAGAGTCCATGGGCAGGACAGCTTGCTGCCCCCTGCCAAAGTGGCCTCACCTCTCATGATCTTGCAGTCGGTCTCCGTCTGACCTGAAATGTTCTCACCCTGTCACCCCATTTACTCTCAAGTTTTTCTTGGTTTCTGCTTTGGCTTTGTGTCTGATAGGATCCTCAAGTTATCCCCCAGGTCCAGATGGCCCTCGACCTCTGCTCACTGCACGGAACCCCTCTCTGTGAGTCCCTAGGGATCAGTGCAGCTAGTGAGATGTTTATTTGTTACTGATCATTATTTATTTACTTTTTACATATACAACACATACTGTGTAATAGATAATGTAAGTGATATAATAGCGTTGCTACAGTCATGACTATTGCTACAGTAATGACTCATTGGTTTCTCCTCACTTTGGTTTAAGTTTGAAGTGTCCCCGAAGACTTATGTACTGAGGGCAGCAATGGTCAGGGCCAGGGCCGAGAGAGTGATTGGACCTTGAGGTGCTGAGCACATTCACAGATTAGCCTATGTCTGAGAGTTTCGCTGAATGGACTGTGGAGAGGAGGAGTCCAGTTGGAGGAAGTAAATCCTCAGGGCTTGGAGCTTTCTCGCTGGCTCCTGGCTGCCCTGAGTCCAGCAGCTTCCTTATCCCACACCTTTTGCCAGGAGGTTTCAGACTAGGAGCAAGCTGACCATGGACTGAAACCATAAACTGAAATGTTTCTTCCTATCAATTATTTTTCTTAGGACTTTAGCAGCCCTGAAAGCCTATTAATATGTTCTTCAAACCATTTCCCGATCATTTCCTGGTAGTGGTTCCAGAAAAACACTGAGCTCTGATAGCACATAGTAGGTACACTGAGCTCGCTGCTGGCACTGGATGGTGCTCCAGGCCGACCTGTGACCCTCTGTGGCATGTGGGTGGGAGGTCCATTTACATCGGGGGCCTGGGGCGTGGCCTGTTTCCTGCTATGATCCGGCACGGTGCACAGACAGTGCTGAGTAATTATTTTGTGAATGAACGTACTGAGTGATGGGCGCTTTCTTATAAGGAAAGGATTTTAGACAGAATGTAATAATAAGGGCCTGAGGTTCTGTGGGAAGGTGGCCCTAGGTGGGATCTGCGAGGGACTCCGGTTCTTGTGTTGTGTGCCTTCTGTATGGTTAGAATCATTTCTTGTACACACAGATGACCTGAGCCCTCCTCTCGGAGTACCTGGCTAGAGGGGACAGCTGGCATTCAGGCATTAAAAGCAGGGCAATAAAAATAGAGATGAGAAAAAGCGTAAAACGAGAACAGTAAAAACAAGAATTCCACATGTTAACAAAACCGATTTGATTGCAAAGTGACTGCCACAAAACTGTAATTTCACATGAATTTTAAAACTAACCTTTTATAAATTATAACAAGAATGCGTATTCATTGCAGAGAATTTGAGATATGTAGAAAAGGAGACCAAAAAATATCACTCACAATCCCACTGCCCAAAATAACCACATCCATGCAACCGCGTCTTGGGTTTTGCTGCCTGTGGATGTGCACATTATGGAATATAAAATTCCACATTGTTGTCCCTGTCCAAGCCTTGCATGCCGGTTGTAGTTAGTTTGCTGCCTGAGGCCTTCTTAAAAGAGGGGCTTGCGCTGGGGTTGAGAAAAGGGCCTGTCCACCCCCTGCAGTGCCTTTACTGGCTGATGACCTGTAGCTCCTTGCTGTGGCTGAGCACTGACTCTGAGCCAGAGGCAACTGGTCACTGTCAGCTCAAAGCTATTTCGAGGCAGCCCTGGCCAGCAGCCTGCTGCAGATCCTGGGGTGACGTGGCTTCTGCAGCCTCAGCGTGCTGTGCCTCTGCTCTCAGCTCTGGCCATCTGGCCACTGGACTCAAAAGCTCACCTTCTGCATTCATCACAGATACGGTCTGGCAGGCAGGGGAGCCTTGTCTGGGCTTTGGAAACCCAGGGACTGAACTGAAACACCAGGTGGACCACATGCGTACATATGTGGGGTGGGGGCAGAAGATCAGATAGGAACCAGAGTAAAATTTTAGGCCCAGGTCCAGGATTCACATGGATGAAATGATCTCAGAAGCAAGAGAGCATCCCAGGTGACAGTGGGGTCACCAAGTCAGCTCAAGCCTAGCAGCTCTGTGGGTTGACTTCAGGTCCCAAGGTACTGAGTTCCAATTCCCCTGATGCCACTCGGCAAAGGCACTGTCTATCCTGGATCCTGGGCCAGGACTGAACCTGGAGTGAACACTGCAGTATAAGACAGTGATTGTAGGATTGAGAAGACACGAGGTTCTGTGACAGAGAAGCAAGTCACTCTTAGCAAGAAGAACTTTTAAAAATTATTGTGCATGTTCCTACGCAGAACATGAATACTTCTGTGAAACTCTTGGCAGAAGATCATGCCACATTAATCAGACTCGTCCAGGAATGAGAGGCTCTTTCATTCGTGTTCAGCATGTGAGGCCTCAGGATGATGGGAAACTTCCACACTAGGGAGACATGCCTCTCTGGCTCCCCAGTTCTGGCGCACAGAAAGCCACTGGGCAGGTGGCTCGGGGAGCTCCTTTCCTCTTTCTTGACCAACATCAGTCTTTGTGCCCAACTTTGCCAGCCTGGCAGAGGATGAGGCCAGAGAAGTGCAGCTGGATAGATCTGACCCACAGTGTCCCTGACAGGAGACCCGGGGATATACATCTCGGTCCCCAGCTCAGGCCTCAGTGGAGTCAAGGAGAGCGAAGTAGGTATGGGATAAAACCCTGGTCAGGACCCGGCCTGACATGGAGAGATAGGACATGCGTGTCCTGTGTCCTCCACGGCCCTGCCAGATTAGACTCGAGCTAGAATCAGACACGATTTTCCTCCTGTGTAACAGGCCTGGTATTTGGTTCTTTCTCATAAGCCATAATTAAGAAATTTCAACACTTTGATAGGCCAGACTTTCTGCTCTTTTTTTCCTCTAGGCAAAACACTAACATCATTTAGATATTACTTTATATGTTTCAGCCTTGTATTTTTGAGTCAATCTTTTTATTTTTTCACAAGCCTCAGCGAATTTTAAGTCCTCCCCTTCGTTTTGGAGGTAGACATGCGCCCCTGGGTCACTGTGGGACACCAGCATCAAGGCAGCTGGCCCTTCTCTCCACTGCGAGGCAGAAATCAGCAGGCGCGGCACTCGGTCAGGACGTGCTACCTCAGCCAAGGGTTCCTGAATGGGTCACTTTCCACCCTTCTGTAGAAACATCAAAGATCGAGATATCATCTTCCTTGAAATTTATCAGCTCAACTTCGTAAGCTCTGTCTGTGCCGCTGAAATAACATAAAATGTAGAGTTTGGAGATAAGTATGTAGAAATGTGAGTGTGACTTCAGGACCGTAGTTTAAAATCTCTGCCAGTTAGTTCCAGCACCTTCCATATCTCCCCCACTCCCACTAGAAATATCTGGAGTCAAGGAAGCTTGAGTAGCAACAGAAAATCTGACCGAAGACTTCCTGAAACTACACCAAAATTTAACCATGGATAAGTGCAGGGGAAACCATCATGCCCTGACTAGGAAAGGACAGTTCTCACTAACAGGAAAAGTCCTAAGAAATATGAGTACACTGACTATTTTGAGAGGACAGACAAGGAAGATGGGAAGACTTAGTAGGACCGCAGGATACCTACCTTGGCTGGTAAGGAAGATCTTCTTGGAGGACTATCAGAAGACTGGAGGCAGACTGATCATTCATGAGGTATATTAGTCAGGTTACAGGTTTTTCTGGGATAACAAAGAGGTTCCAGTACAGTAACATACATGCAGCCCATTAGACTTTGTGTTGGGAGAATGGTCATGCAACTGTCAAAATTTGGTGAAAGAAACATCTAAGACCAGTGTGTTTTGGACACTAATTCAACCTAAAAGCAAACATTCTTTTCCTAGTTTCCTTCTCATATAATACTCCAAAGATGGGTGGATCGACAGCTATTCTGTTGTGTCCGCGTCAGCTCTATTGTATTTACCAGTCTAGGAAGGAGGGAGAAAGGAGGCTGGACCCGGCTCAGGCCAGGCAAAATTAGAATGTGACCCACTGCTTCCGCTCCTGTGCTACAGGCTGAGTCACAAAGCCGCAGGAAGACGGAGAGGCTGAGATTCGAGCTGGAATGTCATGTACTTAGCCAGAAGCTCAGAGCATGTGATTCACTGGGGACGTCAGGAGTGATCGTAGGGGCCCCTCAGCTCTGACGGCCGCAGAGCAGGGTGGGGGTGACCTGCAGAGTCACTCGGGGACAGAGTGGACAGAGTCTGTCCCTGCTTTCTCCTCCAGACAGGGATAAGAGAAATAGGCTGCAGTGCCCTGGTAAACAGTGGGGTTGTGATGGAGATGGAGACCTGGAGACAGCTGGTACGTCGGGTGGGGCAGAGGAGAGAGGTGGCCGGGGAAGCCTTAGAATCTCTAGCCCTGGAGATGTTTAATAATAGAGGAGGCAGCTGTCACTGTTGGCCAGGGTGTGGCTCTGTCCGAAACCAGGGAGTGAAGGAAACTGTTTCTCTGCAGCCGAAGGTAGAACACTCTGAAAATAAAACAAAACAGAAGTGGGCAGCTGGGAGCCTTCTCGGCATCCATGTTCTAGGCGAAGCACCTACTGTCCCCTGGCCGCTGACACCTGCAGGGCCCACTGCAGGCTTACTGCCACCTCCTGTTCAGCACCACACACCTGTCTCTTGTAGCTTTGTGCATGTCACACCGCTGACCGCAATCCACTTCCCAACTGCTACTGACTTGTGTCCTGAATTGCAAAGTGTAGTCCAGCAAGACAAAAGATCAAGCGGTGAGGAGTGTGTGTTTGGCCCCTGGGCCTTGCGCTGAGCTGAGGGTGTTTGGGGTGGGATGGTGGAGCTGTCCTGGGCTTTAGTGAAGTGGCGAGAGGAAAACACGTGTCCAACCCGGGCTGACTGTCACACATGGCATGGGGCCCCTCTGTGGTTTGCCTTGAGAGCCATGTGCTTTCTCACAATGAAAGTCAGAAACTCCTGAGGGCAGTGGCCATGCACCCTTTCCTGGTTTCTCAGCTGCTCCAATGATGCTCAAGAGGTAGATGATTGTTAAATTAATAACCATTTGTAGCTAATGCAATATAAGTAGGTTACATATTACTTCCTCAAGCAAGGGGTGACCTTCTCCATACAACTTCCCCCTAATTATCTGCTGTCTGATGTAAAGGCTTTTTCTATAAGTCAATGATCTGTAAGATTAATGGCAACTATGGGAGAGTATGATTCACCAAGGTGAGACCTTTACATGGGTCTTTTAACTTCTCTGAGCCTCTGTTTTCCTAGCTGAAAATGTGCTCAGGGGCTGAAGCAGGCGATTTCTAATAGACATTTTATAGTACCTGCTATGCCAGGTCTCAAAGGGTATGGTGTTGCACTATGAACATGAGGTAAGGTGAGGCCCTCCTCATGAGATCCTACTGCAGAACTTTCTGGGAGGTGAACGCTGTTTTAGCCCAGTGACCCCGGCAGGACCCACGCCCCCCACCTTGCTGCCCTTACAACTTCCCTCCTTCCCCTTCTTTTTGAAATAGGAGAATACCTAGGTTGGTTTAGCCTATGGTAATAAAATACCATCTACCAGTAATTTATAAGCAACAGAAATTTAGTTCTCAGCTCTGAAGGCTCAGAAGTCCAAGGTCAAAATACAAGCAGGTTTGGCGATGGGTGAGGTTCACTTTCTGGTTCGTAGATGGTGCCCTTTCCTTGTGTCCTCTCCTGGTGGATGCCATGAGCAAGTTCCCTCGGGCTTCTTTTATCAGGGCACTAGTCCTGTTCACAAGGGCACCGCCCTCATGACCTAGTCATCTCCAAACCTCCCAACCTTCTAGTTCCATCACCTTGTAGATTAGGATTCTGACATGAATTTTGAGGGGGGCACAAAAATTTAAATCATAGTGTAAAGTATTTTCTATCGTATGGATCCTGGTGGGCTCAAAGTGTGAGAATAGGGATTAACTTAGTCACTGTCCTCCTTGTGGAGCCACAAAACCAGGCCCTCAAGACTGAAAGGAGGAGAGGTTCATTCTGGTCCTTTGGTATAGTCCATTGGGCGCTATCTCCAATACCAGATGCATAGCAGAGGGGTACGGCCCAAGTCAGCCGCTTGTGGATGGTGAACAGGAAGTAGACATCAAAGGAAGGAACCAAGAGGGGACAAGTTTTTTTTTTCACCACTCGGGGATTGAACTCAGGGTATTTCCGCTGAGCTATATCCCCAGCTTTTGTTTTCAAACTTTCATTTTAATTAATTAATTTTTTCTTTGAGACAGGATCTTGCTAAGTCCCTAATTTGCCAAAGTTTGACTCAAACTTTTCATCGTCTTAACTCCGCCTCTGAGAGTCCTAGGATTATAGACATGTGTCACTATGCCCAGCTTAAGCAACTTTTTAAAAACTAAGGTCTTAAACCTCCATAGTTGTGGGTCAGAGGTGATCTGTGGCTGACCACTGTTTGAGTTCTGTTTCAGAGAAACAGAAACCCATTCAGACTTTTCAGAGAAAGCCAAAGCCACTTGAATGAAGAGATGAACTTGATCTAGCCAAGGACTATCCAACTTAAAGCACAAAGAAGTGTCAGGAAGAAAATAGGACCCTATCAGCCAGTCAGGGGTCCATATGTGCCAAAGCACCTTGGGTATGAGAAACTGGATTTGTAAATCAGACCCCCAAGGTAGAGTGAAGCTGGTGAAGGGTAGCGAGGTGGGGGGAGCATGGGTTCTGCTGGGGTCACTGGGCTAAAGTAGTGTTCACCTCCCAGAAAGTTCTGCCCTACTGCAGAACTACTGCCCTATTGTCTCATGAGGAAGGCCTCACATTACCTCACATTCATAATGCAGCACCTTCAGTACTTTGCTAGAAAATTGCTCCCCCAATTATACTGCTGCAAAGAGCACACAGTAATAATGCACTGAGAAGGCAAAGCAAAATGTATTGCAATCGGATGCATTGAATAATGTAATGTTCCAACAATACAAGAAAGAATAGTGTGCTATTAAACCATCTCGGTGGTTTTAAAAAGCAGCACTGAAATCATCATGAGTGGGCCTTCAGATCTGAGAATAACAAATATTGTGTCTTTCTCCAAGGTGCGGTAAGGCAAAAATCCTTCAGTCTGTTTAAAGTCTCCGAGAAGAGCATTTCCTGGAAAAGGTGACCGGAGTGGAGAAGAAATCGCTCTGCTTCTCATTCAATACAGCAGTGGCAAAACCATGGGATTTTAGCAAATTTTTAAGCGCAGACATGGTGGAGAGCTGATCAAATATCCTGGATCTGATCAGTGCCGAAGGCCAGGTTAGAGAACTGAGACTCCGAAATTCTCTCTTTTCTGGAATTTCCAGGGTTTGATGATAAAGTGGTGACACTTTCAGTTCCTCTAATGATGGCCTCTTGCTTGTCACCTGGCTGGTGTCCAGATATGTTACAAATTATGAAAGGTTTAACCGAGTGCAGTTTCTGAGCTTCACGTGGTCTCGTCTACAACGCCCTTCCTCGAGACATTCTCCCCATTCCTGCCTGGTCCTTAGACTACTTTCCTTTTTTGTAGGTTGCTCTCCCTCTAGCTTATGCCTGTTTAAAGCACCCGCTAACGCATCCGGTGCCTTTCTGATCCACTAGCAGGAGAGACTTCCTGAGGATTCTCTGGTATCCTGATGTAAGGTCTTTTGATCAAAGGTAACCCGAGGAAAGAGACAAGTTAAATGGAGAGAGGGAGGCAGTTTCATAATCTTCATGAGCAGGAAACATGAGTGGGTTTTACATGACCCTGAATCCAGAGTGAGAGAACTTATATTCTCACTCCCTCACCTGGGGGGACTATTCAAGTCCCTGCCTCAGAGGAGGCAGTTGTTTGTCTGTAAGGAATGCTCAAGAGTTCTTGCTTCTTTTCCTCTGCGTGTCTGCTTCAGTCTCTTCTCTGCTAAGGTAGAAAATGTCTGCCGAGCTGGAAAATGGCAACCCCACTGGTATCTTGGCAGGATCCGTCAGACAACAAAACCCAACCCTAACCCACTAGAGATTTTTGTCTCCTAGTTCCAAGCTGGAATGAGACAAAGATGGATTAACTTACCTCGCATTGAAGTAGAATCTCTCTATCCATTGTCTTTCCTGTCAATCTCTTATGCATTAAGCTTCCCATGGTTTCAACACCAAGACCTAACAAGGGTTGAACGGGGACAAAGTTGTGAAATACTGCAATCTGACATTGAAGGCCCAAAGATCTGGCATCCCATGGATGAGATTAGCCATCTGCTCCCGAGATGCCTTGGTGTGCACTGCAGATAAGCTGAGACAGGGTCCTCAGACTGCTCTGATAGACCCAGTCTGAGTGCAATTTAATCTGAGGTAAATAGTAATCATGGAAACAGTATCACATTAATGACAGAAATAAGTAGCTGCTCAGCTTGGTAAAAATAAAAACGAAACTAAAGGAAGCACTGATGAGCTACCATTTGTCTCTGACCCTCTCCAGAGGGGTAGATGCTTTGACCTGCTCTGGGGGTCTTCGGGCCTGTTTGGTAGCTGCCACTCATCTGGGCAGAGGATTGTTATAGTTGGGTGACACCAGCCATTAAAAATCTTTCCATGCCCTGCTCTATGACCTTGCCTGGAGTCAGTAATTTGGTTTTTCAAAAATACTTTCCATTTTAGGAAAAAATTTACTCAGCAGCTGCCAGCATCTCATGAGTTTGATTAGCTTGAACCAATTATCCAGAACTTCAGTGAACTCACAAAATTGAGCTCTTCAATTGTAACATCTGAAGACCCTGGTCGCCCTGCCAAGATACCAGCCCGCTGATTCCTCTCTCACTTGCACTACTCCCAAGGAAAGTTCTTATAGCCAAGGAAAACCACAATAAGAATGTGGTGACAAGAAGAGGGCCACTCCTCTCAGGGCTTTCTTTCTTAAATTGTTTTAGCAAGTTCAGTGGGCCGAGTTCCAAGTCAGGTAAGAAGGGAGGTGGTCCTGGCACTGTGATGGGGAGCATATTCTCAGGGCCCTTAGGTCACCTGATAAAGGTAGCTGCTTCTTCTGCAAATCTTCCTTAAAGAAATGTTTTGTGAAGACAGGAGACCCCAGAACTCTGCCTTCCAATGAGTAGCCTGGACAAAGTGGTGAGTTCTCACTCTGGGTTTTTTTTTTTTTTTCCTTTCTATTGGTTCCATGTTAGTCTACTTGTGCTGCCATAGCAAAATACTAGAGATTAGGTGACAAACACCAGGAAAGAATTTTCTCACCATTTAAGGAGCTGAGAAGTCCAAGAGCAAAGTACCAGTAGATTCAGTTCCTGGTGAAGATCCTTTTCTTGGCTTGCAAACAGCTACCTGGTCACTGTGTCCTCAGAGAAGAGGAGGGGAGTGGGGGGATGGAGTATGTGTTTTAGCTCATGGTGTCTCTTATTTTTAGGGCAGTCGTCTTAACAGACCAGGGACTTGCCCAATCTCCAAATACCATACCCCTGGGGTCAAAGATTCGATCTATGAATCTGGGAGGGACACAAACATTCACCCTCAACAGTCTCCTTCCTTTTTCCCTCTGTTATTGGCTTCTCCTTAGTATTCAGAATTGAGTACTAGATCCCAGGAGCTTCTGACCAGAGCAGGCTTGGAGTATTGCAAATGGAGGCTTCCTCTGCTTTCAGAAAAGGTGTGTTGAGAAAGCAGGGAGTTTAGGTAGCCTCACTGGATAAGCTGGTCCTATTGATGTCATGTGTGTGTCTAATATTAAGGTGTTGTGGCTCAGGGCCAAACCTGAGGTGCTACAGAAGAGAAGAGGGGAGAAATACCACCCGGCTACTTTTCTTATCAACTATGCATGAAACAAATCACACAACCTTTTCTGAAATGATATCTCAGAAATTGTTTGCTGAAGGGCTTCAGACACCACCTTTGACGATAGCTCATTCGTGAACATGTGACAATAACCAGGAAGCAGGATTGTGTGAACTAGTTTTCTGTTACTGTAACAAAACAATGCAGGCAATTGACTTAAAAAGAAGAAAAGTGTATTTGGGCTTACAGTTTCAAAGGTCTCAGTTTGTAGTAAGTTGGCCCTGTTGCTATTGGGCCTGTGGAAGGGCAATACTACATCATGAGAGGAGCATGTGGTACCCTTTTCACATAAGGGTGAGAAATGTCCCACATATTTTGTTTCATCAACAGGCTTTTCTGGCTTCAGCACCTATATCTCCTTCTGTTTCTGGATTTAGCAAGTTGACTTTGTGGTCTTCAAAATGACAGCCACATTTGGGAGTCTCCCACTGCCAAGCCCTGTCCATTAACATCTATTCTAATCTAGCCAACAAGGTCCATTCTCCCGGCCTGAGGTGAGGTCAAGTGCCACTGAACTGGACAATGATCAGCCAGATTTGGGAGACAGAGTAATATGAACGTGGTTTTTAATGTGAGTCCAAACACACCTGGGCTCTACCCTACTGGTGGAGCGACTCTAGGCAAGACACTTAGCTTTTCTGACACTTCTTTCCTCAGCTATCTAATTGTGTGAAGATGAGTAGAAACTCCTGCAGGATTCTTGAGAAAAACAAATGAGCCAACACAAGTGTTGTTGCACTGAGAGATAAGCAGCATGCAGTGGTGAGGATGCCAGGGCTGGGTAGGCAGGTGGTCCTTTCTTAGGGGCACCTGGTAGCTAGCACTCAGCTCCTGGACTCATTTCAGGAAAGAAAAGCATAAACTGGACAGGCAGCCAGAAAGTGTCCAGGACAAATAGGGACAGAGACAAACTCTATTTTGAAATGGAACCTCCAGGCCTCCGAGTCCTGCTCCCCAGAACCCCAGTTGGTTATGAGGGAACCAGAGCCAGTCCCCACAGCCAGTAAAGGTGGACTGAACCCAGTGAAGCGGGACGGGTGTCCACTCCCACAGTCAGAGTTAACTCCAAGGGGTCAAAGTGCGATGGTGTTAGGGAGGAAGCCCAAACAGATTCCTCCTAGTTCTCTGGATGAAAAGCTTGCAGGGCGATTCAGGCTTGATGTCTGGAATGAGGGGAACTCACAATAAAAATTTCCCTTGGCCAAATTCTGAGCAAACATCGTTGGCCTCTGTTCCTGAGAGGGAATTTTAGCTAAGATCCAAATTACTTGTTTATTAGCAAATGGGAATAATGTACAAATTAAGCCACCTGCTCCTGTTGAATCAATTTAAGTTATACTGGGGGGTGGAGTGGCTGACAGTTAACACAGTCGTGCACATTAGCACATGCTCGACTTCCAGGTGGCTCCCTACTGTCTGCAGCCGGGGCCTGGGGGAAATCAGGCAACAGACTTGAAGAGAGCAATAATCCCTCCTTTATCTGTTCTGGCAGTTTTCGACCAGTTTCGATAGTAGTCTTTTAGGAGAACATTCAGTACCCCCCCCCCAAGCTCCATGATACAGGAAGCAGAAAATAAAATGTGGCAATCAAGGTCTAGGGCCGAAGACTCTCTTATGAACTGGTGATGTTATTTCCACACTGCACTTTTCGCTTTGGGTGCCTGGGACTCCCTCTAAGTGATTAGAATCATTTTCTCTCGGGTTGTGTTTAATCTAGGGTCTCCAAGAAAGGACTTATCCAGACCTCCTTGAAAAGTGACAGAACAGGGCACCTCTCTTTGCAGCCACAGCTGCTCTAGGTTTTATCACGGTGGTGACTGGCAAGCAGAGAACTTGAGTTTTAGGGGCACAGGTTGAGCCCAGACTCCAACCTTCGTGTGAACTAGAAGAGATGTCTGACCAGGTCGATTTATCATCATGAAATATAGAGCATCTGTGTGGGTTAAGTGGGTACCAAGCCATCTCCAGGGCCATTTCCTTGTGACACCCCTGCAGTTTGGGAGGCACTAATTCTGGATAAGATCAGCTGTGGTCCAGATAGGAAGGATTTGCTAAATAAACGTAGGAAACTGGAGCCCTGGGACACTGTGCTTTAGAAAAGCATTCACGAGGACATGGGCCACCACCATGACCCAGAGCCTGGCTATACTCCCGCAACTCTCATGTGTGGAGTCGACTAGCCTTGCGAGAGACACTTTATCCCTCACCCTGGATGGGCCTGGCAGGTAGAAAAGACTGCAGGTGACACAGGGAAGGAAGTGAACCCCAGTTGTTAGCATATCATCTTTGCGTCTTTGTTCCTACCTGTGGATTCTGAGATGCAGTGCCACAATGCTGCAGGAAAAAAAAAATGGGGAAAATATTAAGGTTGAAAATTTTATTACAGATCAAAACTAAGATAGGGAGGACACCCCCCAGAATAAAATTAATCTCTTCTTTTAAATAGATATTCAAATCTCTACTTTGTAGTTGATTCCTGAGTAATTCCCACAGGAAGCTTATCAAACAGAAAGTTTTCAGATAAGAACATTACTTCACTTTAAAGTTTTCATCCCATTCTCTATGGGTTGTTGCATGTTATACTGAACATATGGTGGGTTGCATGTAGCATTAATTAATTTTTGTTGAACACCTTGAAAAGAATCAACTATGTGCACAGCTGCTAAATGTGTACAGTGTGTCTGGGTGTAACCCTACCTGTGTGGGTAAACAAACAGACCTCATTTGGAGTTGACAGATAAAAATTGGTAATGGGCGTCACAGCATGGTTTCAGTGGAGCCAGAATGATTTTTTAAACAGTCTTCTGAATGTTTTGTCCTCCCTCCTGGGTAATTTGTCCATCACTTCCTGATGCTCCAGGTGCCTCCCAGCTGTGTGTGGAGAGGTTTCAAAGCCTGAAGTTCCCTACAGGCAAAGGTATGGAACAGTAATCCCCTGTGAAAACAGCTGCTTTGTTATGCATGAGGTAAAAACTGTGATGATGGGCATTGTAAACTCAGAACATCTCCAGCTTGATCTAAAGAAATCTTGACAGTGTCTCCCAGAGCCCTGGCTCCTTAGGCTCCTGATCCTGTCAGGACATGTGGCCCAGCCTGGGAAATGTCAGCGCCAGATACTGACTGTCACACTGCCCTGGAGGCTGGACATCTGAGATCGGGCTGCCAGTAGGGCTGCTTTCTCCTAAGGTCTCCCTCTTTGGCTTGTTGATGGTTGTCCCATTCCACGTATGTACATGCTCATCCCTTTGGGTGCATCTGGGTCCTTGTCTGGTCTTATAAGGATAACAGTCGTGTTAGATTTGAACCCTTTTACTGGCTTTGTTTTTCTCCTGCTTTGTGACCTCTTCTAAGACCCCATCTCCAGTCACATTCTGAAATCTGGGGAGTTAGGATTTCAACTTATAAAATTTGTATTTGGATCTAAACTCTCTCCCAAGGGCCCCAAAGGTCCCCAGCTTGGTGCTATTTGGAGGTGGCAGAAACTTTTAAGAAGTGAGAGTTTGTGCAGTCACTGTGGGACTGCATTCAAAAGGGAAAGAGATTCCCTCCCTCCCTCATTCCCTCCCTCCCTCCCTCTCCTTCTCTCTCTGTCTCTCTTTCTGTCTCTCTGTCTCTCTCTTTCTCTGTCTCTCTTTTCCTGGGCATGGAATGAATACTTTCCTCTACTGTGCTCTCCCGACATGACATACTACCTTATCTAAAAGAAACGAGATCAACCAATCATAGACTGAAGCCTTCAATTCTGTGAGCCAAAGTAAATCATTTTGCTGTATTTGGTAGTCCAGAGACTGAACCCAGGGCCTTCAGCATGCTGAGCATGCACTCTGTAATGAATCATATACCATATTCCTTTTTTCTTTATAAGGTGATTTGCCTCAGTATTTGTTATAGTAACAGAAAGCTGACCAGTGCAAGGGTATACATAATTTAGCCCATAAGAGTGGAGGAATTTGTTCTTGGTACAGGGAACCCATTCCGCTGATGAAACCCCTTTTTAAAAATTTTACTTTCCCAAATACCAGCCTTATCCTGCAGTTTACATTTTGCAGTCTCATTTCCTAATTTTCAGAACTAGTTCTGAGCTTTCCCTAAGGCTAGTTCTAGGGGGATGGAATAGAATTTCTCTGACCTAAGGGCCATTAGAGATCATGTGTGGGCTCAATTCCTGCCAGTGAAAGAGGACCTAGAAAGTTACACTTAAGATGTTGGGAAATAATTTCAACATGAACTAAACTGTCACGACCATGGAATAGATACCAAGTCCCTAGACCAGGATGGTGCCTTGCATGTCCACATAGTGATGCCTAATAAAATGTTTTAGGATGGTGGGAATGCTCTTATACCTTTCCTATACAGTGGCCACTCAGCCCTGTGGCTAGTAATCAGCCAAAATGTGATTAGTGCACCTGAAGTACTAAATTTCTAATTTTTAAAATTTTACTAGTATATGTTTGTAGTATGTAATTGTTAGACTCATCATGGAGAATCAATACATACATATAACACTTCTTTTTAATCCTTCCTCCTCTCCCTCCTTCATATGTGAAGCTCCTTCCCATTTATACAAGATCTACCTTCTTGTTTCTTGTTATCTATCTTGTTTTGCTTTTAAAATTACTTATAATTTGTTTTTCTCATATAGAAGCAACCATACAATATTTAAATTTGTGTGTCCAATTTATTTCACTTAGTATTATGGTCTTAAATGTATCCATTTTCTTAAACACAACTCAAATGCATCCTTTTCACAGCATAGTAGTACTTCACTGTATATAAATACCACATTTTCTTATCCACTCATGTGCTGATGGACACATAGGTCTCTTTCAATACTTAGTTATTATGGGTTATGTTGCTATAAATCTCAGTATATCACTATAATAGGACATCTTTAACTCTTCCAGGATGGCACCTACAAGAGGGATGGCTGGGTCAAATAGAATTTCTATTTTTAGTTTTTTGAAACATCTTCAAGTGGTTGAACCAATGTAGAATGGTTCTTTTTTCCCTGAAGCTTCACTAAAATTTGTTATTATTTGATTTCTTGGTGATATTCCTTCTGGAGTAAGATGGAATCTGAGTGAGTTTCTAATTTTACTTAATTTAAATCACATCATTTAAGTGACTACACACAGACATTCCTTCTTACACTGAACAGAGCAGTCCTAGATTGATAATAAATAGATGTGGCCTGGTATTTGTAGGATCCAGTAGGATCCAAGCACCACTCCACACTCCATCTGTCACACGCTCCACTCTCTCTGCTACCAATTTGAACAAGACTTTGGAGGAAGAAGTCATTGCAAAAGTCAGCTTCAGTGTTCACTCCCTGCCGTTAGCTTCCAGCTGAGGCCTCATGAGAAGCTAGCTTGTTTTATTGCTTTACATATACAGGTCTCCAAGAGACCAGATGAGCACAGATAGGAATGTTCCTTAGCCGCAATGGGAAAGTCACTTGCTAAGAAAATTAGGTTTGGAAATATTAACCTGGCACATGAAGGCAATCTTGAGCCCATGGTAACTTCCTTTGCAAATATGTTTCTGCAAATCAGACTTGTAGGCTTAGTCAGAATAGTATTTTGATCAAAGTAGGATATTCCCATGTTGGCTGTTAATTAACATAGGTTAGTAATATCCCACACTATAAGTGGTTAAGTTCTTTGGAAAATCAAGTCACTTTTGCTCACTACTATCATGCCTCTTGCTCTGCAGAGCTCAGGTCAGTACCAATTTGGAGTGCTAGAGTATTTATTTGTTATTTCACAGAGGTAAGCAGAGTGGGAGTTGCCTAAGACAATGAAGGTAGCCATTACCCTTCATCAGGCTAAGTATATAATTTCCCCAGTGATCCTTTGAGTAATAACACAAACTTATGTGCAGTACATGTAGTATTATATTCCCTAGAGCTTAATATGGCTCTCAGTAAAATTGATTTTTGAAATCCTGCAATATACCTCATCAAACTAAATGAAACCTGCAGTACTTTTATAAGAAGTGATTGGATTCCATGTGATAAATTAACCCTCACCATCAGACAGGTGTTAGGTAATAGGCTGGTTCATTCCCCACACACACAGCTGCTATCCAGGGTTTTAATTTGTCCAACCGCCATCCAGGGTCATAATTCCCTCTGGGATCTAGAGGAGGTAACACCCAGCTTCTGAGGGCTTCCCTGGCACAGAAGAACATCGCGTCTCCCAAGATGGAGATTTGTCTGTCTCTATGGGAAAGGAGCTGACTGATGCTGGCGGTCAGAGGACAAAAGTGAAAGCACAGAGGGAAATGCTGGGTCCTCTACGACTGTGGGTTTGTGAGTAGGCAGAAGGGGATTTTGAGAGAAAGAGCCTTTCTGCTCCCTGTGACTGTCCTCTCAGTAGCATCTGCAGATGATGCTGGGAGGCGGCAGAGACCCTCCCTTTTAAACTTTATATATGTCAAGGTTAGCCTGGGCTACACATTGAGCTCAGGGCCAATGAACTACAAAGTGAGACCCTGTCTCAAAAATTAAAAAAAATAAAAAATAAACTTTATATATTGTACATAATGATTAAAACACTTCTCAAGTGGCTGACATTTAGATAAAAATGGCTAAACATGAACAGAAATGAATGCAATGGAGACTGAGAGAACAATACAAAAAAATCAATGAATCAAAGAATTGGGTCTTTAAAAGAATAAACAAAATTGATAAGCCCTTAGCCAACCTTATCAATAAAAAAAGGAAGGGAAAAGACCCAAATCCATGCAATTATGAGTGAAAACACCACACATCCAGCAGAAATCCAATTGGATAGTTGGCACCTACTTCAAAAACCTCTACTCCTTAAGATGGAAAATAAGGAAGAAATGGACAGATTCCTAGACACATATGAACTTCCAAAGTTGAACAAAGAAGATATAAAAATGCTAAACACTCCAATATCAATCATGAAATTGAAAATGTAATTTAAAACCTACCAATAATGAAAAGTCCTGATCATGATGGCTTCGCTGCTGAATTCTGTAAGATATTTAGAAAAGAGCTAATGCTTCTGCTTTTCAAACTCTTTAGTGAAATTGAAAAGGATGCAAGATTCCCAAATTAATTCCTTGAAGCAACTATTACCTTGATTCCAAAAACAGAGAAAGATCCAACCAAACTAGAAAGATCCAACCAAACTAGAAAGATCCAACTACAGGCCAACCTCTCTAATAATTATAGATGCAAAAATCCTCAGTAAGATGCTGGCAAACAGAATATAGAAGATGATGAAGAAGATCATATACCCTGACCAAGTTGGATTCATCTCAAAGATGCAAGGATGTGATAAAAACAGCACAGTCCTGGCAAAGAACTAGACCAAAGGCCCAACGGAACAGACTAGAAGATGCAGAAACAACTCCAGATACACTAAGCCACCTCATCTTTAACAAAGGACCCAAACACCTTCAATGGAGGAAACATAGCCTCTTTAATAAAAGATGTTGGAAAAACTAGGTTTCAGCCTGCCAAAGATTAAAGCTAGAACATATCTTTCACCATGCACCAAACAAAAATCAAAATGGATTAGAGGCCTAAATATTAAAATAGAAACACTTGGGCCCAAGATTTAGCTCAGTGGTTCTGGTGCCTGCTCCGCAAGCGCAAGGTCTGAGTTCAATCCCCAATAACCACATACAATGCTGGGCATGGTGACTCACATCTACCAGCAATCAATACCACATACCACAGTGTAATCACAGCACTTGGGAGGCAGACACAGGAGGATTGCTGAGTTCCAGACTTGCATGGGCTACATAGGGAGCTCAGGGCCAGCCTGAACTACAAAGTGAGACCCTGTCTCAGAAAGAAAGAAAGAAAGAAAGAAAGAAAGAAAGAAAGAAAGAAAGAAAGAAAGAAAGAAAGAAAGAAAGAAAGAAAGAAAGAAAGAAAGAAAGAAAGAAAGAAAGAAAGAAAGAAAGAAAGAAAGAAAGAAAGAAAGAAAGAAAGAAAGAAAGAAAGAAAGAAAGAAAGAAAGAAAGAAAGAAAG
>PVIC010005435.1:0-57897 GCA_004025085.1 Thryonomys swinderianus
CTGCGGGGGCCCCAAGGCCTCTCCGCGAGCTTGGCAGCCTGGAGAACAAGAGCCAGAGTGTAGAACTCCAGAGTGTAGAACGCGTGGCTGGCGAGTGTTCGGCCAGAACGCCCAGCTCGAACGTATGCCTTGATCTGCTCAGGTATGTTTAATCGCACAAAATAACCAGGCGTATTTGGCTCACAACAGGCCCTAGAGAAGCACGAGCTCTGTGTGATTAGCAGTAATAATTAGGGTCACCAATTAGGGTCACTGCCCAAGAAAGGCATGTGCCCAAGACACCAGCCTCGGCTCAGAGAGCCAGGCGCTTTGCTCCCTTGTACGCTGGCATTGCCACCGTGGCCTCGGTACCCCCTCTCTTAGCCCTGAAAAGATTGTGGAGGTTTCAGGGGTCACATGGCATTCAGAAAAGGAAAACAGGGCACTTCCGCTTCTCGAGGAAGAGGAGGCCTGCAGGGTGGCACTGACTCGCTGGCCTGTGTCCTTGGTGTGAGGAAGGCTGAGAAAAGAGGAAGCAGCCTCGGCTGGAGCGGCAGGGCCGGCAGGGCAGCGAGAGGATGGCAGCATGAGCATCCACTCTGGCCCTTCTGTGCAGACAGGATTCTTAAGAAAGATGCAGCGGATGGATGTGCTTGGCATGAGGAGCTTGGAGCGTGGACCCAGCCCCTCCTGTCTCCCTCTCTCAGAGACAGACGCAGGAGCCTGGGGAGCAGAACTACTGGGAAACGGGGTTCCCAGACACAGGGCAGATGTTCATCACTGTGCCTGCAAGAGCCAGTCACATGGGCACTGCGTGGCTGGGCAGGGCCCGGAAGCCAGAAGAGGTCTGAGCAGGAAGGCTCGGGCCCTGGAGGACACCATCCGCCAGCCGTGCCAACGAACAGTGTCCACAGAACTTTCGCTGCCCTGTCACCTGGGAAGTTGGGCCTGGAGGAGAGGAGCAGTGCTCGGCACTGGCAAAAGAAAGAAGTGTGCCATCCTGGAGTGGCATAAAAGAAACACCAGAGGGCAGGAGCGTGGGCTGACCGGACTACGTGTCCAAGAGAGTAATGATGCAGTAGCCCTGCCTTGGACCTAAAGCTGTGAGAGGCTTGTAGAACACATGGGTACTTCTGACGGGACAAGGGACACCAGCGCTGCGGGAACTTACTGGTGTGAAGTGATTTGGTTTTCCTGCACATTTTTTTTATTTTTTTTAATCCTCACTTTGTAATAATCACTTGTGAAGATGGCCAAACTCAGGGTTGGACCAGTTCAAGGAGGAGAGTGCAGCGCGTGCCCCTGTGAGCATCCCCGGAAAAGACGGCACCAGAAACTGCCCTGCCCTCGTCTGCGCCCGGGAGTCCTCACTCACTTGGGGTTTTATCTACACAGCCAAGAGGGGCCTTCGGAGACACAGCGACCACTGAGGCCTGAAGAGCATCTTGGGACAGAGAAAGGAAAGTGGTAAAAATTAATGAAACCTGCACAAACTCTGGGCTTCGCTCATAATGACATACCGATGTTCTATTGTGAATTGTAAGCCATGTACCATAATGATGTCAGGTGTTGATAAGGGGAAGCTTGGTGCAGAAATCGGAGAAAAGATGCGTCGGAACTCTCTGTACTGTCCGCTTGGTTTTTCTGTGATTCCAATACTATCCTACAAAATAATGTCTGTTAAAATAATATTCTTATAATACCTTTCCTTGGCAGCATAATTTAGACACTTGTCTGGCAAGTAACTTAGGACATAGCTTGCAACCATCCTGCCTTATTTTGATAAAAATAAACTAGGCACCTAGGAGAAGTTGTTAGGAAAATGTCAGCGCATGTGTTAGGTCATCCTTTGACCGTGTCAGTGGTCACGGAAGCCAAACTGTCACCACTATACATGCAAATGCAACTGTACCTCCCTGTCAGAGAAGCTCAGCGGAAGCTGCATACTACCCTTCTGAGGCCATGACTCTGAGCTTCCAACTGTAACCTGATGGACTACTTAAAAATAAATGAGGAAACATAGAAAGTGCCAAACAGGTGCTACTCAACAGGCTCTGGAAGAGAACAGTGCGTTCCTCATAAAGAGAGAGCGTCTACCCAGAGCCATTTCTGACATAATCAGCTCTGCAGAGCAGCTCTGCGGACAGAGCGAACGTCCTAATTCAATTTGTGTTATTATATTGATGATGCACTTTCGTAGGGCTTTTTCGCCAAAGCTGTCAAGCACATTAGGCTAAGTTCTGCACAACAGAATTCAGAATATCGAATGGGTGAGCCGCATTGTGGAATTCTTCTTCACCTTCAAAAGTCTTTTAAGGAAATCCACGAAGCCACATTACCCGGTAGATATGATTAAGAATTGCATCCGCCTTGGTAGAAACATTTTACTTCTCTTTTATTCCACCTGGTCCTCGAATGAGAACCGCCATGACCACTATCTTTGTCTTCATGGCCATGTCTGGAAAAGTAAAATCCCGGCTTGTTGTTGGCAGTGGTTTGGATATTTGTACTCCTCCAAAATTCCTCCTGGACCCCTCTCCACCACCACAGCCCTAAGAGTTGGAGCCTCCAGGAAGTGACAAGAGGGGATCGATCCGTTTGTGAGAGGATTTTGGGGAGCAGAGCCACCCCCGGACCACAGCCTTTCGAAGTGGAGACACAGAACTATGGTGCCATCTTGGGAGCAAGAGCAGCCACCAGGACCCAATCTGCCCTCCTAGGCCTTGCACCCCCATCCACCGGATTGTGAGGAGTAAATTCCCATCGTTCACGCACCACCTTGTCTTGCGTTCTGTTACAGCCCCAGGGAGAGTCTAGGATGGCGCCGCACACGCTGGCAGCCTCCTCCCGAGTCGGAGGGCGTGTGCCAGTCTACACGGTGTCCTGCGCTGCTGCTCGTTTGGGGTTGTACGCTGTCCGTCTCAATGAACAGACACTCGCTTCGGTCTTCCAGAGGAAAGGGATTCTTATTCACAAAATAAAACAGTTTCACAGACATTCTAAAAACCAGGAGTGAAGAAGGAACAGAACTAGAGGCTCCGCAGTGGCCAGGTCGCCACTGCTCCTCTCCGGAGCCTCCCTGCGCTCGGCTCCCCGCACGGGCCCGGACTCTGCTCCGCCATATCCCGCCGCAGTGGCCTTGACCGAGCCTGGAGCCGCCTGGGTCCCGTCCCGCGCCACCCCGCGCCACCCCAGCCCCAGTGCTCCTTGGGGCCCAGCCTGTCGGAGTCTCAGCTCCAGGTCCCGGGGCAGGTGCGGGGTGGACCAGGTCCTGTGAAGCAGGGGTCACTCTCCAGGGCCTGCGGCCGCTGAAGGGAGCGAGGGAAGGGAGCAAATAACGCCATTGTCCCTTTGAAAGTTGACTTTTATATTGTTGTCCTAACGACCCATTCCTTACTGAAAAATAATTAAGTGACCTTTTTTAAATGCCTGGAATCCCCTCATTCAAATACAACGACTGCAGTTTGGCCCAAATTTTCAGAATTTTTAAAAATATCCACGTATTCATATATGCACTAATATTTTTAAGAAAAGTAAGGTCACTTTATACACGTTACCTTAGCATCTGCTCTTTCACCTAACGTATACGTGAACATGCTGGATGTATTTCCATGACTTTTCATCACTGTGTATTAATCTTACGGCTGGGCTGTGATTGAACCAGGAAGCTCCTGTTAAAGGGAGCGGGGGAGGAGCAAAGAAAGAACAAGAGAAAAAAAAAGAATGGAAGAAAAAAATGGAAACAAGGTTTTTGTAGATAAAAGGGGGTGTTCAAAGGAGGGAAAGGGGAAAAGAGAAGAAGCCAGATCCACCATGCACAGGTACAAACTCCCCACGAGGCTGTGATTATTGTATACACCTAAAATGCACCTGTAAAATAAAAGTAATAACCAAGGCGGCAAACACCCTCAGACTAACATTTGCTTACACCTGTCTGTACAATCTGTCTGCTGGGCACAAACATGTTTCTGGGGCACCACTGCAGGGTGCGGCCGCTGCACAGCGTGCCAGCCTCCTCATATCTGGGGCATAATCGTTTTCTAAGCTGCCGTCCTTTCCTTTGGTTGAAGTCACAGAGGTCACTGCTCCCGTGGACCAGCGCTGGCCCTGTGACTCTCCCAGCCAGCCACAGACGCCACCCAGGGAACAGTCACCTTCAGCCTGACCTTTTCCTTCTTCACTGACTTTGTAACTTGCTAAAATATTTGTACTGAGCATCTGTCTCGCCTTCGCCAGCTGGGAAGAACCCAGGAGTGTAGCTTCTCTTGTCTGCTTAAAGATGTCAAATAGACCATTTCCAGCCTGAGCCCAGAGCCTGCTGAATATTCATCTTCATTCAAGGAGTGCAAATGTCTGCTGGGGAACAGCAGTCTGGCAAAGGCCCTAAGCCCACACTGCACGGGCATTGTGCGTGCTGACTTTATTGGATTTCTGGCTGATGTGCACACACTCCGCCAGGCCTGGTTTTCGGGTGGGCAGTGGTCCCCCCAGCCTCCTTCACCCTCTCCCTACGGCCATAGTCCTCATTCTTCTGTGCTCACTTTGACTTTCTCCAACTTCCACGCATGACAGAGAGCACTGGGTACTTGTCTTTCTCAGTCTAGCTTATTTCATTGAACACAGTGCACTCCAATTCCATCCTTTTGCTGTAGACGACAGGACCTCATTCTTCATAGCAAGGCAACAGTCTCTGTGTACTGCATGTCTTGCATTCACTTATCCATTGCTGGGCAGTTGATTCCGTGTCTCAGCCACCGTGCGTCTTGCTGTGATACACCAGCATGCCTGGGAGTCCTCTGGCACATTGGCTCCACCCCCTTTGGGTTTAAGTTCAGACACAGTTCAGCAAAGAGCTGGGTTTCTTGTTGAAGGGAAATGCATCCATTGACCCCTTCATGTATTCCTTCATCTTATCTGTTGGGGACAATCCTGTTTGGGAGAAATAATTGCAAAATCAGACTATGACTGGGCCGAGCTTTCCTCCTTGCATTTTGAACTTGGAGACTCAACTCTTGTCTTCACCTCTGGCAGCAACAAGGACTCTGGTGGTCCCACATGCTGTGATGCTTCAGGGCAAAACTATACCAGGATCTACATAACTTCTCAAGGACCACTGCCAGTGTCTATCCTGCCCCACAGGATCTTCATCTGCCTAACTTCTCAAGGACTATTCCAGGCTCAATCAGTAGAGTATGAGACACTTAATCTCAGGGTCATGGATTCATTACTCACGTTGGGCACCAAATGTGGGAAGAAAGGGAAGGGGACATACCTAGAACCTTTGCATTAAATTCTAATCCCCTGTGAGTCCAACAACACATGGTGAAATGATAATTAGGCATCAGTGAGGCTTAGAGAAGAAGTTGAGCTTGTGCCTGATCCATGCTACTCTAGGTAGCAAAGGCCCCAGAATGAGGCTCGCCACACCTTTTATTCTCCCCGGCCCAAGGTTGCCATACCTTTCATTCCATAATGAAATTCCAAAAGACCTGGGAGGGCAGGGCAGACAGGCAATAGTCCTTGAGAAGTTAGGCAGATCCTGGTGTAGTTCTGCCCTGCACAGCACGTGGGACGCCAGAGTCTCTGTTGTTACCTAAGGTGAAGACAAGAGTTGAGTCCCCAAGTCCATCAGCAAGGAGGAAAACTCGGCCAGTCATGGTCTGATTATGCAATTATTTCTCCCAAATAGGACTGTTCCCAACTTTTATCCACCCGTATCTGCCAAGGACTATTCAGTTAAAATTCTCTTAACCCTCCAAAGGAAATTTTTTTGGTAAAGTCAGCCCTAAGCAAGCCCATTTCATATTAAGTAGTTTGTCTAAAAGGACAAATAATAAATATTTATGTGAAATATTTATATCACTAGTAACAAACATTTTAATGATTTTTAATGAATGGAAAATATATGTTTATTAGAGTAACAATTTAGGAAATCAAAAGCAAAAATCATCTATAATTATATAATTCAGAGGTGATCAACAGAAATCAC
This sequence comes from Thryonomys swinderianus, assembly GCA_004025085.1. Lineage (NCBI taxonomy): Eukaryota > Metazoa > Chordata > Mammalia > Rodentia > Thryonomyidae > Thryonomys > Thryonomys swinderianus. The sequence goes on from PVIC010005435.1 coordinate 5,969, forward strand.
ACATTTATATCTACTTTCTGACTTTTTTTCTTCAGCATAATCCCAAATAATAGCAGTCAAAAAATCACTTTCAGAAAAGACTCAGGGGCCAGAGATTTAGCTCACTGGTTCCAGCACTGTCTCGCAAGTGAAAGGTCCTGATTCAATCCCAGCAACCACATACAATGCTGGGTGTGGTGACTCATGCCCACCAGCAATCAATACCACATACTACAGTACCAGGTGTGATGGCTCACGCCTGTCATCCCAGCACTCGGGAGGCAGAGGCAGGAGGATTGCTGAGTTCCAGGCTTGCCTGGGCTACATAGTAAGCTCAGGGCCAGACTGAAGTACAAAACAAGACCCTGTCTCAAAAAAAGACTCAAGATACAATTGAAAATCTCTTTAAAATGATTATTTGTATGGAATCCATGATGCTAATGAAACACTAGGAAGAAGAACAGTAGATATCTGGACAGAGAAGGAGTGGAGGGAAGAGAAGGAAAGCAGCAGAAAAGAAAGAGAAGGGGATGGGAAGGAGAAAAGGAAGAAGAGCAGGAGGAAAAAGGGAGAAAGGTAAGACCTGGGAAAAGAGTGGTGGAAAGGAAATAAGACAAGAAAAGTGCACACAAGAGTGGAAAGAGCTGGTGCTTCATAATAACAAAGGGAGGAACACAGGGAAATGAAGAAGCTCCAGCCCCGGGAGATCTTTTAATCAGTCAGGAATCTTCTAAGGTTGCAGGAAAGACACTCAAGCTGAAACGGGACATGTATGAGAATCATGCTAGTATGTTTCTAGAAACTAAAGAGTAGACAAACCCAGCAGGGGTTCATTGGTGCCTCCACAAACCAGGAACTGGCCTCAGAGCCTGCTGGGCCTCGAAGGACGTCATCCGGATCCTCAGACTCCTCTGCCATTGCAGACGCCCTTCTTGCCAGAGCCCTGCCAACACCAAGGACAGAAAAGTCACTGCCAGGGACGGGTGTCCTAACCCAAGATACCTACGCCTCCAGGAGACCTTCTCTCTGTCCTCAGCTCGGTTAGGAAAACCCAAGGAATTTCTCTCTTTTTTTGTGGTGCTGGGAATTGAACCCAGGGCCTTTGCACTGGGCTGGATCCCAGCCCTTTTTTACTTGGAGACAGGGTCTTGCCAAGTTGTCGTGTTGCCCAAATTGGACTTGAACTTGTGGTCCTCTTGCCTCAGCCTCCCAGAATGCTGGGCGTCTGGGTCTGTGCCAACACGCCCAGTTCCTGTGAATGCCCCTGGGTCATTTGTGTGCTCCTGGGCCTGCCACCTGTGGCCAGGTAGGGAAGCAACAACATGGTGGATCTCTCTGGGGCCACATGGCTAGAAAAGCGGCAGCGGCTCCCAGCAGAGTGTGGGACTGTTCTCAGAAGGCAGAGGACACAGGCCGGGGATGCTCACAGTCCCTGTCAAAGCAGCTTCCAAGCACCTGGGAGAGGTTTGAGAGGTAACAGAAAATGCTGCTCCCTGATTCCCTGGTCCTCTGTGGGCCACTCTCCCCACATCCACTTGAGTGTGGGGTTCCATTCAACTCCTGCCAGTGACCCCCACGCCCCACACAGTCTCCAAGTCTCTGTAAAGTGTGACTAGCAGGCTCCATGGATAGTTGTTAAATTGAATCAATGCGTAATCATAAAGCTCTCAGACGCGACAGCTACACCCACAGTTAAGGACGCTTAGACTGTGCCCTCTAAATAAGATTTTTGCTAATCTGCCCCTGCTGTTGCTTCTTAAATTGTACTTAATTCATTTCAACCAATATTTATTGAGTGACCAGCTCTGTTCAATCCCTTATGCTAGGCACTCTTGACATGCGTTCAATAAAAGCATCACCGACAACCCCAAGTAGAAGCTCCTAGAGAAAAGTTAGAGGGCTGCGAAAATAAAGTGATTAAACTGGATCACTGTTTGCTGACAGCTGTGGGGGGCAAAGCGGATGACTTCGGGGGGCTACAGGTTTCAGAACCTTCCACCTCTTGGGTCAGAACCCCAAAAAGCTACACCCAGCATGTGCTGCTGTGTGAAAATGAAGCAGGGTGACTCGGGGGGCGCTTTCCTCCTCACCTCCGTGTCCTCCAGAGCGAGGACGGAGAGAGTCTGTGTGAGGAGCCCCAATCCACACGGAATCGCCTAACGGGCATTTGAGGTGCTTTAAGGAACCCTTATTCTGCCAGGCCTCCCTGACACATGGACAGTGAGTAGCATAGTTTTACCCTATGTTATTCCCTGTTTGAGAATTTATAGACCCACTTGTTCATTTTAATTTAAAAAAATTTTTTTTTGTTTTGTATTAGTTCAGTGTTACACGCACTGCTAAGAAACTCTCCAAACCGAAAGTATCCCGGGTTGAAAAACTTCATCTTACTTTTTCCTGAGAATTTTGGCGCAGCAAAACCAGTGTGGCTAGAGCTGATCTCCAAAGGTCACCAGGCTCCAGAAGAACCAGGAGCCTGAGTCCTTGCTTCCTGTTCCGCCTGGGGACGAAGGTGGGGAACACCGAAGACGCACGGAGGGCAGACGTGACACTCTCGGGTTTGCCACCATCCGACTGCTGCCGTGGGAGGGTCAGCAAGACCGAGCCTGACCGCCTCCCTGATTGGCCAGGACCTCGGGGCTGCTCTTAGTCCCAGGGACCTACAGGGAGACCGACCATACCCATAGCCACCTCTCTTCACACTTGACAAGTGAAGGACTTTTCCGTATAAAGAAATATTAAAAAAAATCAGCTATGAATTTAGAACTTATGAGACACTACATAATAATATGTAACCAAAATTTTTCCTATTCGGTTCAGACTGCCAAAGGCCGGAAGTCCCAAATGTAAGTCTTTCACTGCTTAGAGACGTTCTTCCTCCATACTACAGTTTCCTCTTTCCCCTCTGTTGGATCTTTCATCTCTTCCCATCTTCTAATCCTTACCTTTTCTCATGTACTACTTGAAATATTTTCTTAACTTTATCTCCCAATCCCTCTATTACATTTTTCATTTTTGTTCTAAGAACACTCTTATATGTCTCCTATTTTAGCTTTCTATTCTCATTTCAGTGATACAGTATTTTATATTCCCAAGAATATTAAATAATACCTCTTACAAGTCATTATGTCTCTGAATTGGTTTTGTTTCTCCTGGAAAGTTTTCTCTCTGTGTTGCCCTTTTGATATATTCACTCAGATATCTGCTAAGGTTTAGAATGAGACCTCCCAAAAGTCTTTGTAAACTTGGCTACACACAGGCCGGCCTGACCCATAACCTAGACTCTGGATCAGACCCCTGACCATCAGGAAGCACCCTGGTGGGCGTGTCTCTGGGTGCGTCCAGAGATGATTGGCCAACTAAGGGGGAAGACCCGCCCTGCTTATGTGTCAGCCAATAGGCTTGCAGTGGGAGAGATTGAAAAAGGAAGGAGGCCGAAGTGGGCTTCCGTGGAGAAGCGCCAGTCCCCTGGGCCTGGTGTCTTTACTGCTGTCACCACGGTGGACCTCAGACTCCAGCCTCCTCCATGAGCTGCAGACACACCCGTGAATCTCAGGCGCTTCGAGGCCCCCAGTCGCGGCCAAGGGCTGCAGTCTGATCCGCCTTGTTCTACTGTTTCCAGCTGAGAGCGCTGCTTGCCCCCTGACCTCCACGGTGGGCGGCCCCGGTGGACTCTCCAGCCCGTGGTCCTGCGAACTGCCTGGTGACGTCCTCTCGTGCTTCCACCGTGCTGGACGGCTCCTTGGCGTCCAGGGCAGCTCGTGGCGGTGACCAGTCCTCCCCCAGACACCCGGAAGGCAGCTGCGCCCCCCGCCTCCCGCCCCACCCTGTCAGGGTGTTCTCAGACCCGGAGCCGCCAGCCTCTTCCAGGTTAATGTAGAATGAGGTTTTGAAATGTGGCCAGTTAACATTAGCTTAAAATAAGTTCTGCTGACGTCACTTTTTGGTAATTTTCATAAACCTCACATTTAAAATGATATTTGTAGTCTAAAATAAAGCTTTCTAACACAGTAATAGGATCAAGTCCAGAGTTCAGTGTTTCAAGTCAAAATGTGAAGTTTTGAGATCCAAACCCTTAGTTGTATTTCCTAACATATGCACAATTCCTTGTCTTATTGGCATGCATTAAATGATTTTATTTTTATCAACTTCAAACATTAATAAATTTCATCACATGAATAGTTTTTATTTTACAAGTTTGATCAAGAAAGAAATTGTTTGAAATACTTCAGCGATCCGTTTGGCAAGACAACGGGCCTTCCACGTATTTGAGGGAAGATTGTTGTGTCTCTGGCTCTGCTTCCAGGCAAAGCAAGTGGAGCTCTTATCAGTGCAGTAATTATTGTGTCCGGTCCTCGTTATGGGGCCCAGGAATACAATCATTATGTCATAGAAGCTTTTAATAACTTTTCTCAGCACTTAGCTTTTGTTAAGTGGGTAAGAATTGAATATTGTGCATTTCAACAAAGAATTGAATTAAATGTTGTTCATTTCATTCAAATGTTGTTCACTTCCCCCTAGATTCCACGGTAATAACTAATGTACAGGTGATAGAAAGTTCTTCTGAGTAATACAGAGCAAGCAAAGGTAAAAAAACACAACACAATCATCTTATGACCTTGGTTATTAAAGGATTATTACATTTCCAGATACCAATATCTTGGGTATGATACCAAAGCATTTGGAAGATCCAGACTCCACATGCTTGTCTTTTGGTCCATAGTGTCGACTCCAAGGCAGGATAGCACGGCAGAGCGCCTGGCGGAGGAGAGCTGCTCCAGGCATGGTGGATAGGAAGCAGAGAGCAAGGGAGGAGGCAGGAAGGGAAAGAGACTTTTCCAGGCCATGCAGTGGCCCCTTCTTCCAACCAGACCTTAGCTTCTTATTTTTTTTCTTTTCTGAAACAAGGTCTCGCTTTGTAGTTCAGGCTGTCCCTGAATTGACTATGCAGTCCAGGCAAGCCTTGAACTCATAGCAATCCTCCTGCCTCTGCTTCCTGAGTCCTGGGATTATAGGTATGAGCCACCACACCCAGCATCGTGGTATGTGATACCGGGGATCAAATTTAGGACCTTCCGCTTGCCAGGCAGATGCTGGAACCACTGAGCTAAATCCCTGGCCCAAACTTTAAACTTTGGACTTTACCTTTTAACAACAGTGAGTCGACTCTAATGCTCCAAGATCTAATCACCTTCCAAAAGCCCCAGCTTTGAGCATATGAGGCTCTTGGGGACCACCTGAGTATGCACCATAACACTGCTTTCTCCAGTGCTTTTCAGGTAGGTGCTATGGTTATCTTCACTGTAAAGAACTTGCCTAATGTTACATATCTAAACTGGGGGGAGCTTGGGTTCAGACCCACACCTGCTGGCCACAGAGCCAGCTTGCACCTTCTGTGCTTAGGGACCCGGGGAGTGGGCTGTGAGCACCCTGCTTCCTGCAAGCCCTGCCTACTCCATCTCACTCTCCTCTCGGGACTCTGACTCTTCCCCAAGACATGAAACTAACAGATGTGTTTGTGGCATTAGATCATCTTCTTCAAAAATGTTTTTTTTCTTAGATTTTTGTGTTTAAATCTCCTGATAGCCTCCTTCTCACCTTTGGCTTTGCCTACATTTTTATAATACACCCACACTGGTGACCTATTTAACCAATTAGTGAAAGAGTGATATGTTTTCATGGTTGCTGCAAGAGTCATAGCATCTTTTATGCTGCACAGATGTGTGATCAATACATCTTCTAAAGTTCAATGGTATGCAGTCCTCTTTCTAATTGTAGTAAATTGGTTGCTCTAATCACTTTGAGTTGTTGTCCAACATATTTATGGATCTGTACCAGGTGTTCTACCAGAAGATAATTGCTCACCAGTAAAAGAGTTTCTGCAGTGTTGATTGTAAAAGCAATCAAATGCTAACTCTAATTCCTGGTCTCATAGTACATTCACTAATTCAAAACATACATAATGCATCAGGTGTATACCAGTCACTAAACTAAACACTAGGAAAATAATAACCATAAGATAATTTCCTGCCTTCGAGAATCTTATGGTTTAGTGGATATGAAGTAAATGAGACACATATTTAATGGATAATGAAATAAAAGAGACATATAAAGTTCCACAAGAGCCCAAAAGGATAAATGACTAACCCTGCTATGGAATTATAGTCAGAGTCACAGAGGAGGTGAGGACACCGGGGCTAGATCTTGAAGAATGTGGAGGAATTCACCTCTCCTGGGCAAGGTGTAGCTCCGGGACCACAGCACATTTTTCTTTTCTTTTCTTTTCTTTTTTCTTTTCTTTTCTTTTCTTTTTTTTTTTTTGAGACAGAGTCTTGCTTTGTAGTTCAGGCTGGCCCTGAGCTCACTATGTAGCCCAGGCAAGCCTCTGCAAACTCAGCAATCCTCCAGTCTCTGCCTCCCGAGTGCTGGGATGACAGGCATGAGCCACCACACCCGGCTCTGTGGTGGTATTGATTGCTGGTGGGCGTGAGTCACCACGCCCAGCATTGTATGTAGTTACCGGGGACCAAACTCAGGACCTTGCACTTGTGAGGCAGGCACCGGAACCACTGAGCTAAATCTCCGGCCCAACCACAGCACATTTTGTGCCTACCACACAGAGTGCATGTGGGGGAAGTTCCTGGCCTCAGGGTGACTCTGTGGAGTGATTTCATAAAGGATAGAGCCTCTGTTGCACAGAAATAACGTTTTTCTCTTGACAGTAAAGAAGCGTGGAAGGGTTTTAATGAAGAAATGGTTATGTTTTGAATAACACACATACTGGCCTTCTAAGTGTCTGTGTGTAAGCTCCACTAGACCCACTATGGTGTCTGGCCATCTTAAATGCTAGGGCTGAGACTCAGCAACACCATGACAATAATAACCCAAATGAGGCTGTGGAAATCTGTGAACACACGTGAAGAAACTCGTCAGCCTGGAACAATGTTGGCCGGGCACTCAGCGTGTCAAGGGCATGCACCTGCTTTCTCCCCGTGACTGCCCTCCGATCTTGTTTGGAGCTGATATAGACAAACTCCTTGTAAGTGATATAAACACCACTTCCTTGAATTTAAAACTGTGTCCTTTGTTGTAACCCATGTTTTCTGCAAATATTTTAGATCTAATTGCACTGCTTTGATATCTGGAGTGTTAGAAAGTGAAATTATATATTTTTTTCTGGCCTCAGATTGGTGATTTCAACACTGCTAAAATTCAGCAGCAGAGGAGCAACAGCAATACCAGGCAGAGGGCTTATAAATAAGAGAGAGGCTGAGAGTGAGCGGAATATGGAAAATGTAGATGATGAACTGTGGCCCAAGCTCTGTGCATATTTAAGTGCCATACTTTACAGTAGGAGCAAGAACCTCTGACGGCTCAGAGAGCTAAAGGATGAATGAAATGATGGCAGGGAAAGTGCTCAGAGAATGGGATAGACTAATGCCAGAAACCATTACAAAAGGTAAACTGCCCTGTTGCTGCAGTACTATTAGCATTATATATTAAAGAAGATGAATAGGAGTTTTTCTACATCATTCTTGAAAGTGCCTCATGAAACAAAAGTAGCAAAGACTTTTTTTAATGACATTGTATTCATTCTCTAGAGTTCTTCCTATGACTTAAATTGTTCTTAGTTAAAACTTTTCCTCTCCAAATTCAAGCCAGGAACATAAACAATTATTTGTCCTGTTCTCTTTGTCCCACACCATCCTCAGAAGACCAGAGGTCATCTACATCACAAAATTACCAAATGTCTTCCCAAAGATGTTTTTCTAAGTTGGAAAGTTATGAGTGAAGAAATCAGATATTGAGAAGTAAATGTCTTTCCATTTTATGCACAAACATGATTAATTCTCACATCACGTCTTCGTAAGGAAAAGCACAATCAATATTAGACCATGAGGCTGAGACAGGGACAAAGAACATTTGAAAAATCACCAAAATATGAACAGAATTGAGAAACAAAGAAGACAAAGATGCTGGGTTTTGCCTTGGGCAATGCTGGTTTCAGAGGAAGAAAGAAGAATACATTCTTTACTCAGTTTTGCATAAGAGTTTAATAAAGTACATAACAAAAGTCAAAATGCTTAAGACCTACAAAAATGTGTTTTTAGTTTTTAAGGAATGAAATAACAGTCCCAAATAATTCAAAATCGCAGTTGTGATGGCAGTCTCTTGCTAGGGCTTGGATGAGCATCTTCCAGAGGCATGTGAAAGTGCCGCATGACATCAGTAAGAGGCGGGGAATCTTTAAGAGGCGGGGCCTCAGGAAGGAAGTGAGGTCGCCGAGCATGTGGGTTGGAAAGAGATTCTGTATGGTGCCCCTTCCTGTCTGTTTTTTTTTTTTTTTTTTGAGACAGGGTCTCTCTTTGTAGTTCAGGCTGGCCCTGAGCTCACTATGGAGCCCAGGCAAGCCTCGAACTCAGCAATCCTCCTGCCTCTGCCTCCCGAGTGCTGGGATGACAGGCATGAGCCACCACGTCCGGCCCTTCCTGTCTTTCTCTTTGCTTCCTGGCTACCAGCTGGTGAACAACCTTCCTCTGCCTTGTGCCCTTGCCTCACCACAGTCCCAAAAGCAACAGAGCCAACCATCCATGGACTGAAACACTAAGTCACCATAAACCTTTCCTCTTTATAAGTTGATTATCTCAGGTACCTTGTCACAGCCATGAAACACTGGCTGACATAACTCTCTTGGCCAAAGTTTCTTTGTCATCCATCATTCCTTTGTTCTCAGGGCTATAGCTTATCCTCTCCCTCACTAAAACTATACCCCTGAGAGTCACAGGAAATAAGACACTTCAGATTTTAAATTGATGCCTTAAGAAAGGGGCACACATCTATTCTAGCCAGCATTTCCACTTGGCTGACTCATTTGTGGCAGCTGAGAAGCCACGACTTCCCAACAGGTTCCCGTTCCATGCTGGGCCCGCGTGACACCAAGTTTCCTCTCCTGATAGAGTCAGCGAAGTGTCTAGGTTCAATTAAAGCCCGAAGCAGGTGCTCAACTTTCCTTATGAAGACCTAAACACATGGTGTATGATTTTTCATTGCTTGGTAGCATAAAGTATGACAGTTTCTTTAATTATGTTTTGACAAAAGGGTCATATTGATCAGTCTACCCACTGTCTTGTTAATTTCTTACTGACTTCACTGGTACATTTCATACGTACATTATGACCACATTCAACACTGAGAATTTGTACCTGTACATGACACATCTTGAGTCTCGTGGTTTCCCCTTTTGCCTGGTCTCCCTACAAATCCCACCCCCTATATACATAAGCTTTGTTTCTTCCTTTTGTTAATTATCAAATTTTTTCTTTTCCTTCTTTACTTTCCCCTACCCACCCTTTCTCTTTTCCTTTTGAACATTTTTTTCACATTGCCTATTCTACATTTTGGCTTTCATTTAAACCTTCAGTTTTTCATACTAGAGAAAAGATATGGTATTTACACATCTGTGTCCTATTTATTTCACTTATGAGTATGTCCTCAAGGTACATCCATTTGAATATAAATAACCCAAATTTATGATTCTTTATGGCAGAGAAATACTCCATTTTATTTTTTTTTTAAAACCTACATCTTCTTATTCAGTCTCCCACTGATGGGCATTTGGGCTTTTCCCAAGATTTAGCTATCACAAACTGAGCTTCTATAAATGCGAGTGCACATATGCTGCTGTGGTACGATTCTTTAAATTCTTGCATATATATACCTAGCAGGGTCAAATGTGAGCAAGGTTTCTGAGTGAATCCTGGTTTTTTAAGGAACCTCCACACTGTTTATACCAGTCTACATTCCCGCCAACAGTGGAGAAGGGTTCCTTTCTCCCCACAACCCTGCCTTCATTTGTTGTTGATTTCATGATATAAGCCGTTCTTGTAGAGTGAGATGGACTCTCAGTGTTGTTTTCATCTGCATCTCTCAAATGACCAGTGATGCTGAACATTTCTTCATATGTTTCTTTGCTGCTTTTACTTCTTCATCTGAAAACTATCTATTCCTTTCAGACACTCGTTTCTGACTTGAGTCTTTAAATTAGGGGCTGGGTTTTTAAGTTCTTTGAATACTCTAGATAATAGTCCTTTGTCTGAGAAACAGCTGGTAAAAATTCTTTCCCATATTGTAGGTTGTCTTTTTACTCTGTTGATGGTTTTTCTTTCTGTACAGAGCTTTATAGTAAGATGAGATCCCAATTGTTTATTCTTTCTGCTAGTTTCTGTGCTGCTGAGATTTTGTTCATGAAGTCTTTCCCTATGCCAGTGTCTTCAAGAGTTCTACCTAACCTGTTTTCCACTAAAACAGTGTTGACAATATTGTCAAATTGGCCATACTACTGAAACTAATGTATAGATTCAATGCAATCCTGATTGAAATTACAACAATATATTTCACAGAGCTAGAGAAAATAATCCAAAAATTCATCTGGAACCACAAGAGACCTAGAATAGCAAAAGCAGTTCTAGGCAACAAAAATCATGGCAGAGGGTATCACAATCTCCAACTTGAAACTGAACTGCAAAGCTACTGTGTTAAAAGCAGCACAGTACTGGCAAAGAAAGCGACTAAGGATCAGTGGAACAGACTAGAAGATCCAGAAACAACCCCAGGTATATTAAGCCCCTGTCTAGGTGCTGGCTGTAATGCCTGTGTTGCACTCAGTGAACTGCAGGCTTGAACTCTGCAAGAGTCCAGGGTCTTGTAGGCAGGACTCACTCCACGCACTCGCCCGTGGCTGTAGTCAACAGGATTTCTTTACTCTTCCAGTGGGTGTTTCTTCGTGGTGGCAGACGGGGCAGTCATCCACTGAAGGCCTCTGCCTAAGTCCCAGCACTGTGGCCTAACTTATTCAGTGCACGGACAAGTAAATGGTGTCTCTGGGGCCCTTCCTCATGTGCAATCCCTTGAGCTGTCAGGGCCCGAGAAGACGAGGTTTCTGTGGGGCCCTCCTCCCACACCGGCCATGCAGGGGCCACGGGAAGGCAGGCCAGCGCCGCGCCAGAGGCCTGTCCATGCAGAAGCAGCCCTTGCACAGCACAGGCAGACAACAGATGAACTTCCCCAGGGTTCTCCTCCTGCTCTGGTCTCACGAGAGCTCCTCTTGGTCGTTTCTTTACTTCGTTGTTGTTGCCAGTGAATCCGTTGGTAGGGCCTTAAGTGCATGCACGCCAACAACATACTTTTTAAAATATCAGCTACTCATGGAAACCAGCACCCTCTTTTCACGTGTGCACACACACGCAGACCACACACAAATATTTTGTGTATCATGTGTGTGTGAGCATAGTTTCTGAGTGAGATGGAGATGTGTGACACTGTAATAGAGCTGTCAGCACTCAAGCGGGGGTCTGTACCTCAGCAGCCCAGCAGGGAGATGGTCAGAGACAGGAACACGGGGCCCTCTGCCGAGGACGAAGAGCTGCAGGGGTCAGGGGATGGTGTCCAAAGTGAGAGTCGGATGCCTTCCTGAGGTTGATAAACTAAACTAACTTAGGGCTGAGGATGCCTGTGTACTTTGCCCTCAGAGTGAATGGCATAACTTAGCAAGTGAACGAACTGAAGACCTCACTCAGGGATGTGGGTTTGGGCAGGCAGCGGAGTCTCCCCGTCACAGCACCCCGCCCAGCACAGAACACAGGGCATGTTCAAATGAGGTGCATGCAACACTGTGACCAATCAAGCTATTTCTTTCTGTCAGAAAATTCAGTTGAATAAACGCAGTCTGCTATGGCTGCAGTCACAGCCACGGGGAGGAGCACGGAATGAATGGCACTTTGTTAGGCTCAGTAACGCGACCACAGCCGGCAGCAAAGGCACCGACAGCCAGAGTCCAGATCCCACTCCGCCCGCTCACCCCACCCCGGCCACGGCATCGTGACCTCTGTGGCCGCATAGCCCAGGACCCCACAGCCTCCCTGATCTTGCTGTACCTATTTTTGTTTCCTGTCCAGAAACGCAGCCGGCACACATGCTGCAGCAAGCTGTCTGACTGCTGGTTTTGAGGGCTTCCAGATTGGTGAATGATTATTTGCTCAATTAACTGCTAAATTAAAATCATCTAAAGTTTTTATTTTAGCAGTTGCAGTATTCTAAACGTTGTGTTTATTTCTAGTACACTGATTGAATTAATAATGCAGTGAGCATTTGCTCTTGTCTCCGTGTTTGTTTTTCCCCGCTGGGCCTCTGACCGCGTCGGGGGATCTGGGTGGGTCAGGACACCTCCCACCCCAGTCTGCGCCACTGTAAGTCAGCACGGGAAACAGCGCACAGGAAAGTCTGCTGTGTTTCGCTGCTGAGCTGCTAAGCCGGGATGCCGGCTGCTGCTGTCCAGCCTTATCTTTGCTACACGGCTGGGAGAGTGTGCTGTGGGAGGGTGTTAATACGGGAAAAGACGCCAGGCAGGCCGGAGCAGGGCCCCCTGGAACATCACTCGGTCCTGAAGCCCTGCCACTCCGGATTGCTGGCTTCCAGTGGAAAATATCCTAATTAATTCAGAAATTGATGAAATGAGTCAGCATCAGAAAAGAAAATAAACTTGCTGTTGTGGATTGGTAGCTGCATAAAGAATGAAGCGTTTTCTTTACAGAAAGTGGTGACCCTACGGTACCGTCTGTGCGTTCTCCGTTCGTGTGTCCTGAGGCGTCCAAACATGAACCTCCCCAGATCAGAGCTTTCAAGACACACTTTGGGGATTGTCGGAAGAGACCCCCCCCCGGAGCGGGAGAGCAGACGCTGAGCAGGGTCTGCAGCCACAGCCCCGGCCCTCGGGCCGGCCGCCGCCCAGACCTTCCACGCAGCAGGCGGTCCTGGCACCCACTTCCCCGTCTCTGGGAGACACAGGTGTTTCCTCCAGTTGTTACTTTCCCATTCATAACTTCGCCTTAACCTCAAAATTCACACACCGGATTAAAAGTGTAGTAATTCACAAGAAATGTGAATTTTGGGGTGTTTTGTCTTAATACAGTAAATGCTCAAAAGAGAAACATCAGTTTAGCTGGACGTGCCCTGACAACAATTTCAGACCCTTTGAACCCAGAGAAAACGACTGGTGCTGTGCTATAGTGAGCCCTACTGTGTGCCTGGTGCCGTGCTAAGTAAGCACTTAAGTTCTAACATAATACAAGGCAACCTTGTCCTAGGATAAGGACAGAAGAGCAGCTCTCTCCTGGGTGAGCGCCGACCTGAGAGACTGAGCGGGGGAATTACAAACTGCCCCTCACAGGCAGAACCTGCCGCCCTCACTGCTCCCCCTTCTTCTCTGCGGTAAGACCACGTCCGCCCTGGGGCGACCGCCCTGGGGCTGGATCTGCGAGGCTCCGCACACCCCTGGCCTTGGGGTGGGGGGTGGAGCGAGGAACTGAAAGTGTTTCCAAGCCTCTCGGTTATTAGATACAGTGTGAAAGGGGGGAGTCCGAGGCCAGGCCCCACCACAAGGCCGCAGCTTTCCTTTAGCACTCATGTGGTGCCGGAGCTCTCTGCTTCCCTGTTTCCTTCCCCAGCAGGCTGCGACGTCCTGGTTTCAGGAGCAGCCATGCCGCCTTCTTCTTGGACCCCTGGCCCTGGCTAGGTGGCCCTCGCAGAAGGAGCTGAATGCATTTTTGCTGACCCAAAGAGCCGACTCCGCGGGCGGGTGGGGGCAGCTGGGCCAGGTACTCAGCCGGAGACCCGGAGGACGGAGCCCCTGCAGTTAAAGCTCATGGGATTTGGATCTACTCATTTTACACAAGACCAATGGAATCACATAAATTTTGGCTATTATCTACTGGAGGAAAAGAGAGTAATGACAAATTTTTACATCACTCACAGTTTTACTAATCAGAAAGAGCTATCATTACCATTTTGGTGCTGCTCATTCACACTTATGCAGGAACACAACTCCACATATACTTAGCTCATGTACATATATGTACTCTCCACACTATAAGAGCAATGTTCACCGTATTTCCAAATTCATTGAACACGAAATTTTAGAAACAGCCTTAAATTCTATTAGGACCGGGTCTCAGGATTCATTTGATCTACTAGGGACATTACTGGTCAACAAATGTTCACTGAATACCTAGTATGAAGAAGCCCAGCACTAAGCTCCAGAGAGACAATGAATGCTACAGATGTGTGTGGAGCTCGTGGTCTCTTCCTGGTGAAGGTCCAGGGTGTTTCTACCGGAGACCCCAGTGGGTTCCAACCTCCTGTTCAACGCAATAACACAAGATTGGAAGAAAAATTCAAAGACAGAATTAAAGGAGCAGAGAAATGCGGAGCCAGGGTGGCCAGGGCTGTGGCAAACGAAGCTGAACAAGGAAAGGCCTGAGACACCAGAGCTGTCAGTACTTACTGGCGGCATCACAGTTAGACTGAGGTAAGGGGACCAGAGGAGAGCGTGTAGTTGCTATGGAGAGGTTGCTGATACAAGCAAGGCTTGTAAAGGAAAGACAAATTATTCTTGAATTAGGAGCAGAACAAATATAGCTGTGGTTAATAAGTCACTGTGTCCTTTTAGTGAAGAAGGTTTTAACTCTGGAAACAGAATGTGGGTACGAGTCGCTCTGACCTCGGGCGTGTAGGCTTTGACTGGACTCACGTCTCAAAACAAGCCCACGACAGGGTTAACTCTTCATATCCCGCACTGCCCACAGAATCCACAGGGTGCTTCCCGCAGTTTTCAACCTTCTGCCAGCACACAAACGTGCACACAAAGAACTAACTTTGTATGAAACAGTATTGATCTTTTCTAGTCTCCTGGTCTGTTTTCATCTTATCTTCTAAAATATGCTTTTAAAGCAACTGGTTTTGACCCACTGCATTGACCTTATGGCCCACTAATGAGTAAGGACTTTTGGGAGAAATCACAGCCACCAAGCATGACAGCACCGCGGCTGGTGTCTGCAGGGTCTCACGAGCACACTGCACCTGCAAAGCATCGCTTAGTTACCAGCCAGAGACGAAGCGTGGAGCTCGCTCAACAGTCAACAGCCCCAACAAAACCTGACAAACTCTGTGAGATCGTTGCCGTCGGCCAAAGAAGTGCAAAAGCGCTCACTTCCACGTAGCCCAGAGCCATCGGGATCTGAGGATCAAGTGAAAGGGAAAGTGAGTCAGCGGCACCGGAGCTCTGGCCACTGCCCTTCGTGCGGAGCAAGGTCACCCAGAGCAGCCGAGATGCTCCTGGGTTGGGCAGAGATGAACGGGAGCCATCATTAAAGCGTCTGAGTGTCTGCAGGGAGAGAGGACTTCAGTTTCCTCCTCTTCATCGGCCTCATCACCTTCGAAATGAGAGTTGTTGAGTGTTTCAACACAGCCTTCAGCCAAAGGGAAGAATAACAATTTTCTGCCTGAAATCCGGTAGGGTGAGAAGATCAGAAAACCACAGACACACCAAGTCATCTGTCTTTCGGTTTCCTGCAGCCTAGAAATGAGAACAAATGGGCTATGCTTGCTAGCGGAGGGACGCACAGTTGGCTGATTCAATCCCAACAGCAGGAAAAGGTAAAGCGATGGGTGAAGGGAGGGGAGGGCCACAGAGGGCCCTGCTAGCTCTGCGTGGCAGGGAGGGCTAAGTCTCGGAGGCCTGGGAGTGTGTAGCTCCACGCGAGGGCTGATCTTCGTGCACCAGGCTCTTGGGTTTGCTCCCCAGGAGACAGCCCAGAGCAGAAAGAAAACAAGAAGAGTATCATCTTTAACAGCAGACACTCGCAGTGACCGCCCTGACTTGCCTAGATGCCCCAGTTTTAGCACAGAAACCCTGCTTCAGCCAAACCCCTCCATCCTGAGCAAATGGGGCCTCAGATCACCGAGCCCGGACTGTCAGCAGCTCAGTCTCGCAGGGTCTGTCAGGGTTCCGCCAGCACCACGGTTGCTAACACTGCGCCTCAGCAGCCAGGAACTTCAGTCCCCTCGTCTATAAAGTAGGGAGACAGGGCTTTCTTCCCGCCAAGTGCACTTTTGGCACAAGTGGAGGGGCTCATCTTAGAGCCAACTCTGACCACAGCAGTATCCAGGAAAGGAGACACTGGGGGCTGACGGGCAGCCCCTCCCCAGGAAGCAGCAGCTGAGGACTGTGGTGCTCAGATCCCACAATCACGGATCCCGCAATCGCTGGCCCCTGACAAGCTCGGAGAGGGCAACACCACGGCCTGGCAGCCAAGACGCTTTCAAAAACAAGCGAAATTCAGAAGTTTGCAAGAAAAAAATAAGCTTGTTCTAATTTTGCATATGTACTAAAATATTAGTGACAAATATGCAAGCTATCCATCTTGTTTTGCTTTCAAAACAGAACAAAAATTATAGCTGTAACCTGTCACGTCTGAAAAAATTGATGTTATTCCAAGAGCCATGAATAAACAATTCACATCTTGTTTTCCTTACTTGCCCGGCTCACACTGGAGCGAGTCCCATGGCTTGTTCAGACTCTGGCGGCAGCTATATTTGTTTGAATAGTTTGAGTTTCATACATTCCGAGTGACCCAATACTTCCTGTGTGTGCTGTTTACACCGTCAGGGGCTAGGCCACTTCGTGTTTGCATCCTCGCTGCTGATCACAGATGTTTCTATAAAATGATCACAAAAATTATTTTAAAACAATCCATATTTCCTAATATAATATCATTTGGTCAGGAACAAACACCGCCCCTTCAAGAAGGTTCTATGAAGGTGCCATGCTCCCCCCTGTCAGAAGTCAGGTTTAAGAGAGAAGTTTTTAGCACAGCAACAGAAGAAGCCAGGCCGCAGATTTATGAATGGTTAAGAGGGGAAGTGTAAGTCATTAAGCAAAGGCTGTGGTTAGGGACACAGTCTGGAGGGCTCGAGAAGGCAGAACCGAGCCTTCGCTGCCGTGTGACAGCCAAGAGGTTTTCCACAGGAAAAGATGAACGTGCTTAGGGGTGAGTTGAGATCTTTAGACTGTACCTGTGGCCAGAGATGAAAAGAACAGCAATAAAATTTTAACATAACTGGGAGAATGTTGTGTGTAAGAGAAAATAAAACTTCATACTCAAGGAAGAAGAAACTATACTTTGTAACCCGTTCCCCGAGCCAAGAGCCAAATCAACTGCACTCCCCTCCTGACGTTGGCGCGTTAGGTATTAGAATCCATCTGAAGTCTAAAAGGGTAAAGAAACTTACGGGTATTAAACAACTGCTGGTCTCTGACCCTAAGCCCATTTGTCTGCCAAGTACATATATAATTCAAATCGGTGAAGAACAGCTCTTGTTAAAAATTGAGTTGCATTAGGCTTTTATTTTTCAAAATCAAGTATGACTTGATATTATCTTGACTGCTTTATTAACCTCTACCCAAGTTTCTGCCAGTGTCCTTCTGCCCGTCCTTAGGCTGTGAGCATTCGGTTACAGCAGACAAACATAATTTTCTTAAAGCTCAGAGGCCACAGGAAAATGATGCCTGGACGGTGAGTGTCCACTGTGGGAAGAGGCGACCTGACATCTCTCCTTCACGAGGGGTAGCTAGGACCTAGGCAGGTCATTCGCTCTCAGGTTCTGTCTCCTTCTCTAAAAAATAAGGGTGTTGATAGTGAGTACTTCCAGATGTTTGGAGATTAAGTTAAAGAATGAGAGAAACCCTTTGCCAGCTATTCCAAACCCTAAAATACAAAGAACTCTGTGTGTGGGAAATCAGCATGGATAGTCCTCAAAACATTAAAACTAGAAATTCTACTTGACCCAACTATTCCTGTCAGGGTATCTGCCCGGAAGAGTTAGAGCTTATATTATATTATATTATAGTGATACAGGCACCCCTCGCCTTCTAGCGGCACAGAGCAGAGTAGCTAAATCTTGGAAGCAACCTACATGTCCACCAGCAGGAGAACAGAGGAAGGAAACACGGCATTTCCACACAGTGGAGCACTGCTCTGCCGTAAAGAAGGGAGCACTAGAGTCACTTGTAGGAAAACAGAACCACACGAAGACCATAATGTTGAGTGAAATACATCAGACACATACATTTAAATACCACATGGCTTCTCTAAATCTAACATCTAAATACCACATCTAAATACCATTAGATCATACATCTAAATACCACATGGAGATTAAAGTATAAATAAAGGGCACAAGAGAAGGTGGTCAATAGAAAACAGGAAGAAGGATCTTTTGCAAATGGGAAACAGACCAAGATATGGAGGTAGAGGAGAGGGAAGGGGACGAGAAAAGAAGAAGGTGGGAATGTGCACGGACTGAGCCCTCGGGAAGAATGCAATCACTGTGTCAGCCAACGCGGACAGTGAATAGAGAAAGTAGAAAGGGGTATTCATGAGCTCGGCACGGTCCGCGGTGAGCAGGAGGGTTTCATTCATGCCTGGCTGAGAGTTACTCGCTGGGACCCAGGAATCAGGTCACTTGCAGAGCGACCTGCGCAGCCCACCGGGACAGGCAGCTCCAGGGTGAGCTAGAGTTGATTTCATGTCTTCAGAGTAATGAGCACCTATCAAATGGCTCTGGCTTCGCACACCCCGACCTGAAGGCCCTTTTAGGGATCTGGACAAAGACTGCTGCATGTTGGGATCTAGGCCTTTGTTTGGACAGATTCTGAGGGTTCGTTACAACTCTGTAATACACTGAAGCAAACAACTGGCAAACAACAAAAAAAAAAAGGAAGTACCGCAGTCCTCCATCCATCGGGGGCTGGGCCCCACTGGAACCAAAATAAGTTGGTCAACAGAGGAGCCAAATCTGGCCGTGACCAGACACGGAAAGTCATGGCATCTAGAACCATACCCCATGGGATTCCCCAAAAAGTTTTCCATACCCGAAGCCTCTGTACAAACAAAAGTGCAAGAACTACAAGACCAAATAAGAAAAAGAAAAGAAGATAAGCCTGAGAGGATGAGAGGAATGGAGAGCAAAGGGGGAAAGAACACAGGTCCCAGAGGAGCGCCGCTCTGCGCTCCTGTCCAGGAAAGCACCGTGCTCGAGTCCTGGAGGTGTCACTCGTCTCCACAGCGCTGTGCACAGGTTCTTGGGACTGGAGCAATGGGAGGTCGAGCCACCGGGTGAAGCTAGCAGTGAAGCCGCGAATCTCTCTGGCAGCTGCAAAGGAAAGTGAGGAGTGTGATTAATTTCCAGTCTGAGAAAACTAGTTGGTACCTGACAGCATTCCTAGTGTGGCTTCTCATTCAGCAACTGCCACAGGGAGCAGCTATGGCCGCTACTTAGTCAAACTGACTGAAACTACCACAAAGATTTAGTTTTCGCATCATCAAGACATACATTTCCAACAGAAATTAAAATCAAGTGAAAGAAGCAACACTATTAGCAAATACTTGGCATCCTCCATAGTTCACATTACGAAACCTTTAAAAACACAGAGCACACAAAGGAAATGCGTTCGCTCCTGAGCAGTGAAATCCTGAACCATGTGCACCTTCTCAGCAGTACGCCCTGCGAAACCCGCTCTCCTTCTGACAGTCTTGGTGTCTGGATTTAAATGGCTGTGATGATTGTACTCTCAGCATGAGCCAAACATATGGATTTTCCTTGGCTTAGTTTTTCAGAAACCTCAATTTCCCATCATTGCCACTTGTTTTACAGAAACAAATCTAAACTTTTTAAAATAGCTTCTTAAAAGTACACCTGTTTGGACAGGGGGAGGGTGTCACATGCAAAACACATAACAGATGGATTCATTCCGGATTTTCTGAGCTTGAATGAGTCATAAATATGAAGTTATATTGGTAACTTCAGAACTTTCACTTACAACTAAGTCACCAGTGTAGAACTTAAGAGCAAAAATTAGAATTGAATGTATCAAGCACATTAGAATTAGGATGTGATATTTTACTTCCTTTTTAGAGTGGAATAAACAAAAATGACCCTCTTGGAACAAAAGGGAAGGTCATTTAGCCAGAATTCAGATCCATGTCCATCTGGCTCCAAAGTCTATGAATGTGAAACCCTCACCCCATGCTGCCCCTTCCGGCCTCCCCATGAGGTAACACTGTGATACAAACAAATCATTTTGACTTTCCATCTAGCTCACATAAAACTAAAAAGTTAGAGGAAACCCCAAAATTCTCTGACTAAAGGTCCAATCTCAGATGGAACTTTGGAATTTATCTCCAACATCAAGAGGTGGCAGCCACTCTACTGAAAAGCATACCACTTTTGATATTAGAAGGAGAGAGGTAATGCTTTTTAGCTTAGAATTCTTTTGCTTCAATAACGAAGAGAAACTATTTTGGTTTCCAGATTTTTGTGGGAAGCGGCACAGCATGGAGTAGTTGGACCAGACATTTCTTCCTGGGGGATTTTGGGAAAACTCCCGAGTCGGGGTCTGCACTTTACGGTGCCGCCCCGGAGAGACCAGAGGACCTGCTCTAACAAGGAGCTGCCCTGGTGACCGCCAGAGAACATGCTCTGGCCCCGGGAAAATTCCCCCATTCCTGTGCTGAACCGTCTCACTCTGTTTATTCCCCGTTCAATCAATGTAAAAGGAACCCACGCCTTTACCCTTTAGAAATTTAGTTGATAGTTAAGCACGAGAAACAACCTAAAAGGAATCATGGGGCAAAGAGACCTCTCTGGGTGACGCTTGAGGACAACAGACAAATGAGTCAAAAATAATTCTGTATTGTTCTCTTAAATTCCTGATTTTGAGATTTAGATAGTAATCAAACTGTCTTCTGATCTTTAACTTGTGCCCAAAAAATCTTATAATGTATAACCACATCACCTGATTCCATATACGTAAGCACTATAGCTAAAGCATTATAAAAAGAGACTGAAAAATAAACTCAGTGCCTTCAGAATGTTCTGAGGTCCTCCCGACCCCATCTTTGTCTGTCTTGTGTTTTCTGCATCCTCACCCTCCGACTCAGGTGCTGTCCGACTGCCGCCAGGCTCCAGCAGATTTTCTATTTGGATCGTTAGTAATTTAGAGAATAAAGTTTAGCTTTGAATTTTAGAAACTCCAAAAACCCAACCAAATTATTCAGGGATCTTCTTATGCAAGTGAGAACTGAAATTGACATAAGCAAAACAATAAATTTAATGGTTCATGTAACCAAACAGTTCAGAAGTAGTGTGACTTTAACCCCAACTTAGCTTCAGCTAAGTTCTTTCAATGTATCGGCAAGGCCAGCAGAACTTCTACTCTCGCAGGACTCTAGCAGAGGGAGACAGTCTCTTGTCTAATGGTGCTAGCCAAGGTCTTGGAGCTGAGCTTTACTGGATCTGTCCACAAGTGAATAGATTCACTGGTAATCAGAGCCCAACTAACAACTGAAAATGCTCCCTGGCCAGACCTGAACCTGGTATGAGTCACAGAGACTAACCCTAGTGCTAGCATTGCTTGAAGGCCAGTTGTGGTTTTTAAGCTTATTAGTGTCAAGTTGACTGGTTTGGGAGCTACCTCGTGGATTAGTAACGTATACCCATGCGTGTATCTAGGTGGATCATGGAGGCATTGCTTTGGTATTATATCTGGTCCCTGGCCCTTCCTCTTCAGCACTATTCCTCTGCTCCACTTCCTAGACACCATGAGCCAAGCAGCTGTGCTCCCCAGGCCCTTCCACCATGATGATGTTTCTGCCTTGGAGCCAGATGACCAGGATTGGATTCTCTGAAACTGTGAATTAAATTAAATCTCTCTTCTTTTTTTTTTTTTTTGAGACAGGCCCCCCTTTGTAGTTCAGGCTGGCCCCAAGCTCACTATGTAGCCCTGGCAAACCTCGAACTCACAGCAATCCTCCTGCCTCTGCCTCTCAAGTGCTGGGATTACGGGCGTGGGTCACCACACCCAGCATTGTGACATGTGTTCATTGGGGACTGAACTCAGGATGTTGCGCTTGCCAAGCAGACGCCAGAACCACTAAGCTAAATCTCCAGCCCAAATCTCTCTTCCTTTCCATTGTAGGGGTCAGGTATTGTGTTCCAGTGACCAAAAAGCTAATACTGTACACAAGTTATTAGCAGGCTCAAGGTTGTCTTTTTTTTTTCCTAAAAAATATCACCAGCAGCAAATACTAGTGAGGAGCTTCCAGGAAAAGCAAGTCTGACATAGATTCCACAGAGCAACTGGATTACTACTCGGGAAGCCAAGGTAAACTTGGCACAGTGGAGACTTGATTTGCTGCCTCATGCATCTCAGACAGCACCTGCTGGTGTGCCTTTTGTCAAAGGGAATGCTGGGGTGCCCGTGTATGACAGCCATGTCCTGAGGTCCATGAAGATTAAATAGTTTATTCTGGTCCAACACAGCAGGTATGCGGATGAAATCTCGGAAGCAGGCCTGCTGGTTTAGCCCACCATCCTCTGCGGGGCCTGCGGTTCCTTCCTGCCCTTTGTGTGACTCAGTCATTGCTACTTTATAAGTTTATTATTATTTTTTATAACGTCAGTGAGAATCCAAATGTCCTCTGCTCCTTAATTCCCTCCTATGGGCTCTACCTTGAGCCTCCAATGATGATTTTTTTTAATTGAGTGAACCTCCTCCTTCTGTGGCTTGTCCCTGGACATTTTTCTCCTAGAATTTGTAGCCGGATGTCTTCTATTGCTCTTTTCTCTGGATAAAATTTTTCCAGATTCCAGTATCTCCCTTTCTACTCTGCCTCACTGATGTTAATGAAGCTGACCTTTGCCAGTTCCAAACAGTCACTGTCATCTTTTGTTGGCTTAATGGATATGTTTGTCAACAGAGCACAAAGAGGCCTTTAGGCTTTCGCCCAATGAAGAGCTTCAACCGGAGGCTTTTGATCCCCAAGCTCTAGAGTGAGTGTGATGTAAAAAAGATGAGCTTGTGGCCTGTATAATGTAAAAGCATATTCTGTTACTGAGAAATCTCCCCGGGCTGAGAACTGCTGCCACTGCCCTGGAGAGCAGCTTGGCCACAGCAAGAAGCGTGATGCTCTACCGGATCTCACCCTTTCAGGGTTGCTTCTGGGCTCTACAGAAACAAAAGCTGCAGAGCTTAGGGGCCTGGCGTGTTTGTAATGACACGGGGAAGTTGGCAGAAGCTTGGAACTACTCCTTAGAACAGGAGTCGGATAAATCATGGTATTTTCAGCTAAGAACGCAGCCCTTAGGAGAGGAAACGGCCACTAGCCGTCAAGCTGGGGAGAGTCCGTCCCTCCGGCCAGCCAGCATGCCAGGCACCACGCACACGGACAGGCAAGCGAAGCCGTGCAGCGTTCTCACGGGCTCCTCACGAGTCCCACCCGCCCCAGCTCTGCCCAGACGGGCATCCCCGAGTCAGCCCCGCCCCAAAGCTGCCCACTCTGCCCCAGCCCAAAGGTCTCCTACACCCCTTCCAACACCCTCCCGTCCAACACACTGGCTCCCTGTGGGCTCTGAGTGCAGCCTGGTACCTGGGAGCTCCCTGTAGGGTGATACTTGTCTAAAAGATAAACAGTGGCCCAAAATGCAGATGTAACTATAGATACAGCTATTCACATTTCCATAGTTGTATAAATTTACAGAAAGTTGCTGATTTTTTTCACTGTCAACCTCAGACAGCGAGAACGGGAACACATACATGAGGAGAGTGTTTCTCTGCATTTTTTAGAATTAAAAGACTTGATTTCTTTCAGTAATTTGTCACATATAATTAGGATCATCTTAGAAGACTTTATCCAAAAATTTAAAGAAATGGATTCTATATAAATATATTATTAAATATAAGGCAAAAGAACCCCAGTTAGAAGAGGTCCCTTGGTGTGCCTTTGGGGTCACCATTTCCCCCTGGAGATGGCGTCATTGCTCCCTCTGCGGAAGGCCACGCAGGCATCCGGCTGGACCCCGCCGCTGGAGGTAGCCCACAGCAGCCTGAGGCAGCCCCTCGGGGCCAGGAGTGACCGAGGGGCACAGGCTGGCGGATCCTGAGCCCCGTGGTGAGGCCGTCGCCGGGCGGAGAGGGCACGGCAAGGCCTGCAGGGAACAGAACAGGCCCTCAGCTGGGTCCTGCTAGCAGGTCTCAATATCTTTTTCTGTAACAGAGACATAACAGCTGTCCCCGTTCACAGCCCACTCCTGTGGGCTCGCCGCAGTTGGATAAAGCCCAACAGCATAATAATCCATAATCGCCTTTTGGTAATAATGATCAGCACATTAGGGTTGGTAGGCGCTCTCAAGGGATTTCGGCATACGTAAGATAAGCCCTCGGGTTATAAGCAGCTCCCCAGGAAGTGCTTGCAACAATGGCCTTTCATTTCATAGCTCCAATGCAAGAAAAATGGACAGGATATAAACTGGTGAATCGATTGACTGTAACTTGTACGGGAAAAGATCATGAAGTTAGGCGCTTCCGCATGAGAAGTGAAGTACACCGGACTCCCAGGGAGGGGGCAGCACCCAGGATGTCCCCGCCGCCGTCAGCACTGTGGCCACGTCCAGACTCTGAGCGCAGCTCTGAGCACGCGTGTTAGAAAGGGAGCAACGAGACGTGCCTCCTCTTCTAGCAGGTCCGGGTGAGTGACAGCGAAGGAAGCCACGCCTACTGCGCAGCCTCCCTCAGCAGCGCCGCGCACACCGCAACCGCGGCCGCGCAGCGGGACATCCCTGACTGGTCCTCACGCATTCTTCCCGTCTCGGGTTCTCACTTCGGCTTCCACTGGGAGCCCGCTGTCCCCCAGCATGACAGTCCCCGGGGCCCCTAGTGGACAGATCCTGCGCCTGTTCATTGGCTCCACTTCCAGCTTTCTCGGCCGGCCTTGACATCTCAGGCTCGGTATCCATCACGGTCCTCTGTGAAAGTCCCAGCCAGCTCAGCCCCAGATCTTCCCAAAGGACGTGCTTGGAAGTACTGAGTTAGGGACAGTGGGAACGGAAAGAAAAGGGGACCTGGGGGAGCGAAATTACAAGAATTCAGACCAGAGACGATGAAGAATAAACGGAATTTGGAGAGCGAACACCACATGAAACGCGCTGCGTTGGCAATGGCTAATTCTGCACTGACAGAGGAACTGTGCGCTGACTGCCAGCGTGTCTGCAGCAGTAAATGTAAACCCTACACACATGGAGAATAAGATACGTAAATTCAACTTTTAGCACTCAATTCCCCCCATTTAGAAATTGACTGAAAAAATCCTTAGCCATATACGCTTTGAAAAGATGACTGAAATATTCTTCTTATATCTTGCTCGTCTCCATTAGAAGGAACAATTTCTGATTTCAGACCTTTCACAATCCTTGTAGAAACGTTCCTGTGAAGACACTTACTCTAAGCTCAAATTCTAAGCACAGGATTTATGAGTCACAGCCCTGTGTTTTATGGGGTCATTTTTTTTTTCTTTCAGCTCAGATTGTATCTTAAAAGGCGTATCATACCTTGGGAGGCTTGTGCTTGGTGTTGTAAAGACACTCATGTCATACTTGCAACAGGCCTCACACTTTTATTTGAACTTCGTAGGCCCTGTTTACACTTATGAGACTTGCTTGGCTCCTGCCTGCACTTCGGTTTCTATCTCCCATCTCTCACACTGTCTTCATACTTTCCCTACACAGCTTTCTATCCACTGCTGCTCAGGTCAGGGAAACCTGGGACCTAAGCAGGTTCGTTCATTCTCCTCTGGGGTTCACTCTCAAACTTGTCTGTTACTGCCTGCAACCTAGGAATTTTCTATCTCCCCACCTCTATTCGCCTTTTCCTCCCTAATCCCTTCCCATACTTTGCCCAGGGACCACAAAGAATTCAGACTGAATTCTCCCTGAAGAGTGCCTCAGCCACCCCCTGGGCGTGACGTGACAGGGAGCTGTTACTTTCTCCCTCACACTGACGGACACCAGCCCGAGTACCGTCCAGGGATCTGCTAGGAGAACACTAATCAGTAGTTTCGTGGCCTCCCACCTACAAAGTCTGACTAAAACTGTCTTAGGAAGAGCTGCAGCACTTGAGAAAGCCTTCACCCGGCTCAGTGAGTGTGTGAGTCATGTGACTGCACAGGACTAGGCCTGTTTCTAACCAGGCATCTAATCACATCCTAGCACACAGCAACCATCCATATCACAAATTATTTATATTGCTTCCTTCAGCTCTAACCTAGTTTTTAAATTACCAGCGGTGTACAGCTCTCCGCATGGGCCACAGCAAGCCCAGCAGCACTAATGTGTTTAATTTGAGTGGGGTATGGTGGACACGGCTCACTAAGACAATAACCTCCTCTCCCAGGACTGCGGACTGAATGTCTGGGTGGCCCACAGCCCGTGGGGTGGCTAATGCAGTAGCACTTAGATGTGGAGGGTTTAAGGGAACACTCAGGATGGGGCTAATACTCTTAGAAGAGGTAACACAGTGTGTGTGTGAGTGTGTGTGTGTGTGTGTGTGTCCCACCTTTCTTCCTCTTCTCCATCTTTACAGAGACAAGGGAAGCCTACATAAGCACCCAGCAAGAAACAGCAGTCTACCCCAGAACCATAAGAAAGAAATGCTTGCTGTTTAAGACACCAGTCTATGGTATTTTGTTTTAACAGCCCAGCTGACTGAGGCACTCATAACAAATGTAATAATCATAAAAATCAAAATTAATAAGCCGTAGTTGCACAGCTAGTGCCACCAGCGTGTTAATTTCCCTCCGTGCAGAAGTAGCTGTGTTGTTTACTGCTGGTGACTCTGGATGAAACGGACCTGCAGTAAGATGACCATCTGTTGTTCTGTTGGATTTGAAAAGTGGAATTAAGACAGGAAGCAGTAAGTCTGTAGTCAGTGCAATTTAAACTTATGTAACAGAAGGTAAATGATCTCTCCTTTGGGGCAAATGATCAAAATAGTCTCAAAGGATAGAGTGTAAATCCACACTTGATCCATAACAATTCAAGTTGGATTTTCCATTTGGATGGTTTTGTCTCCAGCACACTTGATAAGAGCTGAATATTCACCATTTCATGACTTGAACATTGTTTTATCCTCCCCTTCCATGCTTCATCTGTATGCAAAGCAACAAACATTATAGAAAGATTTAAGGCAAATTAGGTTGTTCAACAATTATTTTTGCTTTCTGCTCTGTATAGGCCGTGATAGTGTCTTGTTCCTGGAGCTTCCAGCCAATTGTGGTGTTAGAGGAGGATCCTTTGCTCTTGTGTGGCAGGAGAAAAGCCGCTCCTGGTAGTTAATGCGTGGCCACGCCCCCCAGGGCTCAGTGAGTGGATGTCAGGAGTCGGCTGGCAGAGGTCCGCCCGAAGGCGTGAGGGGCTAACTGGAGCCAGCCGCCCTGCTGAGCCAAGCAGCGCGGGGCTCTCAGAGCAAGCAGCCCGGACAAGAATGCTGGGGCATCCTGCGCCACCATCCACGAGACTGAGATACTTCGTAGCTCTGGGCATGCACACACAGGTTCTAAGGTTTTAGGTACTGACTCCCTACAATTTTTCCAGAGCTTTCAAAATTATGTTTTGTTCCACTTTTATAGATAGCTCCCTATTACAAGAGTGATTATTTTTATCACTTCTTCCAGGTCATTAAAAAAGATACCAAATGTAAGCAGCCTTGAGATTATCATCCCACTAACGGCTCCGGACACCTTGTCCCACTCACCGCAGCAGGCCATCTTGCCTTGTGCCGTGTGGCTCCTCCCTCCAACCCGCTCTCCACGTGGGTGTTCGGAGCCGTCTTTCCAAAATGGCATCCTTCAGCTCAAACCCTTCCTCACACGCCAGCTCACACCTCCACGCCCCTCTGTGCACGTGCCCCAGCTTAGGCCTCCAGCCTCAGTTGTACTGGTTTCTTTCTCTTTGAGTCTAGGCGCCATTGCTACCTTTGGGCTTTTCAAACAGCACTGAGTCTGCTGTGCCTGTGGACCTTACACACACACACACACACACACACACACATACACACACACACATAGATCTGGGCCATCGGGCTGCATCCTGAAGAACAGGCTCCTTAGCTTCACGTCATCTTCCTCCTCTACCTTCTGAGCTCTTTCCTGATGCGTAGCACAACCGAGGTAATATTTGCTGTTGACCAGTTGTCTATAAGCATCTCGAGGGCGTGCCTGGCTTTCTCATATTCACACTGACCTTCTCTGGGTACACCGTAGGGGCTAATGAATACTTAGACTTAACAAAGCTAAGAGTTCACAAGGTTTTATTTGTTGTTGTTGTTTTGTTTGCTTGTTTGTTTGTTTGTTTTTTAGACAGGGTCTCGCTTTAGAGTTCAGGCTGGCCCTGAGCTCACTATGGAGCCCAGGCAAGCCTGGAACTCAGCAATCCTCCTGCCTCTGCCTCCCGAGTGCTGGGATGACAGGCGTGAGCCACCACGCCCAGCATTGTATGTGGTTACCAGGATGGAACTCAGGACCTTGTGCTTGCGAGGCAGGCGCCAAAACCACTGTGCTAAATCTCCAAACCAAAAGGTTTTTTTAATAATAGACTTATTTCTGAATAATTTTTCTGTAAATAAGATTTTTTTTTGAGAGAGAGAGGGTCTCACTTTGTAGTTCAAGCTGGCTCTGAGCTCACTATGTAGCCCAGGCAAGCCTCGAACTCAGCAATCCTCCTGTCTCTGCCTCCCGAGTGCTGGGAGGACAGGGGCGAGCCACCACGCCCGGCTGTAAATAAGATTTTTATAAAAAGAAGAAAATATTGCTCTGATTGTAATAGTAACAAAAGTTTCACTGTGGAAAACCTTAACCCTTTTTCTTTTTCAGTGGAAAGAGCAGGACAAACTTAGCGACACATGAAGAGTAAAGTTATGCCACAAAACAGAATGATATTTTGCCTGGGGATTTAGCTCAAGTAGTACTGCGCCTACCTTAGAAGCATAAGGACCTGAGTCCAATTCCCAGTGCCAAAAAAAAAAAATACAGAATGCTATTTCACTGTGTTTGACAGCTTCAGTTGTGGGCATTTACTAAGGAGAGGGTTAGTTTCCTCCCTCTTTGTCCATATACATGACAGTCTGTTAGATCAGCTTCCATTTGGCATCCGGTTGTAGAGGACGCTATAGTTTGTATGGTTCAGGGACATAAAAATCCTACAAAGAAACAAAGACCACAATCCAGTGATATGCTGGTAAATGTTTACAGCCACCTGAGCGTTGGGGACAGGAGAAGCCTGTGCCACTGGCCAGTCCCTGTGCTGTAAATACTCCCAACATGACCTATTTTAAGCTATGTTTAAGGCCTATCTTACAAAATTCCCCCAAAATTCACTTTTGGAACTTAGAAAACTTCATGAACATCTCTAGCATGCACCAGCTGTATCATTTCACGAGACACTTTTGCATGCATTCAGTCAGATCGAATACAGAGAAAATTAGTTGGATTCACTTTCAAAATACATATTCTGGGCCAGGGATTTAGCTCAGTGGTTCTGGCATCTGCCTGGCAAGCACAAGGTCCCGAGTTCGATCCCCGGTATCACATACCACAGTGCCAGGCATGGTAGCTCACACCTGTAATCCCAGCTCTCGGGAGGCAGAGGCAGGAGAGGGCTGCCATAAGTTTGAGGCTAACTTGGGCTGCACAGTGAGTTCAGGGCCAACCTGATATATTCCTTAGCAATATAATGTGGAATAAAAAGCCTGTAGGCACAAACAGTGTACCACATTGGTTTATTGTGATGAAGTCCATTTTCTAATCTCTGATGCCTTCACCCTGTTCCCATATACTGTCCGCCCTGAAGCCACATCACAGCTTTAGCCCATCTGTTCCCATTTCTTCTAAACTCTTGGCAGTGAGAGGACAGTGGTCAGCTCCGCAGTGACACTTTCCTCCCAGTTACCAGGAACAGTAGCCTCCACTCCAATCTCCCCAGCCCTCTCTCTATAAATTCACTCCCTACAGAGTCGGAATCTCTGTTTCCTGGGACCTTGCTGGGCCCATACCCTCAAGGATTCAGACAGACTCCGCCCTGGCTTCTGAGAGCTGCCAGTCTGGTCAGAAGATGTACAAGGACAATTCCAGGAAGAAATTCCTGGGACCAACAAGACCATCGGGAGCCCAAGGGTATCCAGAATGCACCTGTAACTCTGCCTCTTTTGGTCCATGAGTTTCTTGGGGTCCACACTCCCTAGGGCAGTGCCTACCATGAGGCAGCCTCGGGTGTCACAGACTTGAGGGAAAACGAGGCAGACGCTTCACAAAGAAAAGGGGGATGCCCGGTGTGAATTTATTTCGGCCAAGGCACGGTCCCACATTGTGAGCCAGCCCCTGTGTAAGGTTTTCAAAACACAGTGATCACCATGACTGTCTCTACGGTTCGGCCTCTGCTGTGGCTGGGCGCCGAGGGACCCCAGAGGCCTCCGTGCTCGCCTGGCCAGCAGCTGCCTGGACATCAGTGGGACCGCAGCAGCAGCGGTCACCGAGGCCTGTCGGGCCTGGGCTTCCTCAGAGCCCGAGTGACCTGAGAGAGAGCCAAGCCCTTTCCAGCCTCTTTCTTCTTCAGACGTGAGTCACTATGAGCAGCACTCTCGGGACAAGAACCAGAGTCCGCCGCTTGACGAGAAAAGCACCGAAGAACCTGCAGCCTTGTTTTTAAGCCATCACAATCACACGCATGGTTTGGGGCCAGTACAAGGGAATCCATCTTCATCTCGGTCTACAGGCCTCAATGAGAGTGTCCATAACCATAATAAGCAATTTCCAAGAAATATGGAAAGGTGAAACTTCCCACCTCAGCTTGCTAAGAGAGTCAGGTCCCCAGAGACTTGACGGAAAGACAAATACATCAGCAAAAGTATGAGGCCCTCTCCGGAAGCTCACATCTCGGGGACAGCAAGAAGACATCCCGACCGTTTCTTTTTTCCTGTGGGACAAAGGCTAATTCAACGGCTGGAGCGAGAAGAGTCTCGAGACTGACACTACAGTCACTTTACTTTGATATATATGTGTGTATATATAGTTTGAAATAGTTGTCATTATAGACTATGTGTTGAGGAACTCTTAAAAAATCCTTTTCACCTTGCAAAGGTGACAAAGAACACCTCTCGCTATCATGTACATAGACGCCCATATCCCAGAGCAACAAAATTAGATAAAAAGCTTCTCTGAAAGAATTTTCTCTTAACAAGATTTATTTCTGTCCAAGTGTGATACACTGTTCACATCTACCTTATCAGACACTTGGTATTTGAAAATTCACACAGCTTACAAGTAGTTTAGACTAGAGTAGTTTCCAGTACCTAACATACCCAACAGGTTTTCTTTTTTTAAATTCTGAATAAAGGGGTAAAAACATGATCACACCCGCTGTAAGTGCTGAGAGGGGCTGGGGGAGGTCACGCCTTCTGGCTGGTTGTATGACTTCTGGCAAGTGGGACAGCCCGGGAGACACTGCCCGGTTTCTCAGCCGCTCTTCAGGAGGGCAACTGAGGTTAAAAGAAGAATAGCACCAGAGACTGTTCCCTAAATGCACCAGTCCTGGGAGCCGAGCAGTGAGCATTCTGACCCAAGCTCTCAAAATTAAAGCCCATCAGAATCGTCCGTGGAGCTGACTGAACCTCATACTGCTGGGCAGCACCGTGGCCCAGAGCCGTGACTCAGCAGCAAGGTTGGATGAGAACGGAGATGAATCTGAGTGTCGCTGTGCTGGGCACAGGGGGCGCAGAGCGGACAGCACACCTTCTCCACCCGCGCACTGCTGACATCCCGCACAGGAGTCAGACGTGAGCGACGCTTGACTCCTGATGCGGAAATGCTAGAAAAGGAAAATAAGCACTTGGAGAACTGGAGAGTACTGGGTGTTACTATTTTACTTACTTTCTGTGAAAGTATCTTCTGCTTATTAAAAATGTAGCGCACCTAAAGAAAAGACAGTACCTTCTGTGTGTCAAATACAAACTAAAATTCTCCAGAGATAAAAATGATTAAATTTGGCCCATTCTCTTCCATTTGGGAAGCACGTAAAAGGAAACATCTGGAGCATAATCCTGTAGGGACCCTGAGGTTCACTTAGTCATTAAATTACTTGTTGTACTTATTTATTACTGTGGCGACCACTGTGCCAGCAGCAGAGAAGGCAGCGAGGGAGGCCAGCGACCCACCGTGCCAGGGCTTATAATCCTCCCGGAGGGCAGAATCACCACCACGCTACCCACCAAAATGTCTGACTGACACAAAACATCTCCACACACCGATGAGGTGTGGTGTAATTGTGTAACTACTCGATACAGATGTACAGCGGAGGGTGATCAAATCAGAACGATGAGCACTTTCATCTCAAAGGAGTTTTCCAAGAATAAATACGCGACCGGCTAGGTAAAAGGCTGCTGTATAAAACCGAGGTTTTTAGCAACAGGAGAAACCCTAACAAGACCAGTTTCTTGGAATAATCGGACAGAAAGCTTGAGTAAAGGCTGTCGAGGGTAGATGCAAAGTTAGAGATATGTATAGAGTTTCCTTCAAGAGCCTCTGCTGAAAAGGCAGCCGGGATGTGGTGCAGGGATCCAGAGGAAGAGAGCTGTCTTCGCAGTTTAGACCACATCCTTGTATGAGAAGGAAATGAACAGAAGACGCAGCCACTTGATGGTGGGAAACAAGGCAGCAGGGTTGTTGTTATGCCAAGATTTTAGCTGAGTAAGAGATAAGAGAACTCAGTGGTTAGTGCATTTTTTTATTCCTGAGGCCAACAGATTACACCCGTCCTTTGAAAGTTAAAAGGAGCTGCCCTCTTGGTGTAAGGTTGTCCATCCACGGAGCAGCTGGGAAAGGCTCAGGCACGTGGAGTTTTCGTGTTCTGAGGGGACTCCCACGTCGGTGGACCCCGACCACATTCCAAGAAACACTAATTTACACAAACATTTTTATGCAAGGAAAGAGAAGAGATTCATTTACACGCTCACATGACATGAAGAAACCAGAACCACTCTGAAGAAGGCTCATCCACTTCAGTTCTGCCTGGGCCATCAACGCCCCGCTGAGAAGGAGAAGCCAGGCGGGAAGCCCAGAGAAGCCCCCCACTTCATGTGACAGTCAACTGTAGTGTCAGCTTGAATAAGAAATGCCCAGCTGGTGGGCTTGACGTGTCTGGCTGTGTCTGGGTGACGGACTTGCTGAAGAGCAAGCCCCACCAAGGCTGTGGGGGATACCAGCCAATGAGCTTGTAGTCTGGATGGAAGAAAAAGGGAAAGAGGGAAGGAATCTCACTTTGGTGCTGTTGCAGGCTCTCCAGGTCTTCGCTGTTGCCTTTGATATCTGCCTCCGGCCGTGCAGAGCAGACCCTTCAGCTTCCTGTTACTGACATGCGTGAGACTCTGCAGTGAGCTCCAAAACTCTGACTTTTGACTGGATCCGTGGCTCTCCGGTGCACACTGGCCATCTCGCTGTCCTCCACTCCTGACTCTACAGGCTGCCGCTGTAAGCCTACCTTGTAAGTCACCTGCAAGTATATGTGTCCTTCTCTAGTGAACCCTGACTCGCACACCTTACTTGCTCTTAGCTGACTTAGAAATCATCCACGTTGAAAGTCACACCGTTGTAGACAGTGCCTCTGCCTTGTAGGTTATGGTGACAATCTTCAGAGTTGGTTACTCTTCAGAGATGGAAAGGCCGCTTCGCTGGAGACACGGTGGCTCTTTTCTTGGACCTTCGGAGGCCAAACGAGTAACGGAACTGAGACGAAAGCACCGGATTCCTCTGCTTTCACACGTGGCTGTCACTCTGCAGCCTCGACCTCTGGGGCTGAGTCTATCAGCTCTCCACACCGACACGCTGATCACTAGAAAACAATGTGTGTAAACTGTAATATGGGGCTAGCTTGTCCCACGCTGCCAGGGCTCGCTCTCCTTCGAGGTTAGATGCCCACAGCTTCTGGGACTCAACACACGGACAAGGAGAGGAGTGAAAAGAGGTGGCACCAGTGTCCTGGAAGACCGCCGTCTATTCCCAGAGGAGACGCAGTGCTCCCCTCTGCGGCCTGTCTCCCTTCCTGTTGCTCATCTCGTCTTCCTCTGCCCGTTCGGCCCCATGGAAGTGCAGAAGCTGGTTGTGAGCAGCGCCCCCTCTTCTCCGTTCTTGGTCTCCGAGTACGGCCCTTCTTTGTCTCCGACACTGATCTCTCTGATGCTCAACTCTCCGTGAGATGAGGGTCTAGACCTGAGCCTGGTAACCAGCTCTTTACCCCCATCTGTCTCTGCCCAATCCTCCAGGTGGTGAATATTCTTAGGGCCACTGACTGAATTGAAGATCTAATGAAAACAGAGCTTCTCCCCAGGAAAAAATGGACATTCTCCAGAGCTCCTAAGGTACAAGCCACAGAACCATCATTGGCTTGTGTGAATGAAGATAATTTATGAAAACAAGTGGGGATGTGGCCACCTGAAGAGGCCCCTGACGCTGTGCTGGATGTCTCTGTGGACACTGTCTTTTGGATGGGAAAAAACACTCAGATCAGTAGATTCTGAGTGAACTGCACTGTTCTCAGTAGTGGGGTGGACCTTTGTTGCCACTTAAAAACTGTGAGAAGAAATCTCAGTTCTTTCAGTGATTTGAACATACCCACCAAGAGCATTGTGGGAAACTGAGCCTCCAGCAAAACAGTGTCAGAAGATGGGGCCTGGGAAGGGTGGCCAGGCTGAGGGAGGGGCTGGTGCTATCCCCACGGGAGTGGGTTCACATAAAAGGGAGGTTCAGGCCCCCTTTGCTCTTCCTTGTGGTCTTGTTGCATTTACAGACCGTAATGCCTTCCACTCTGGCTGCCCAGATGTAGCCTCCAACCTTGGACTTCAGCCTCCAGAACTCTGAGAAATAAGGTCATGATCATTACAAATCACCTGGTCTGTACTGCTGCATCACAGACATCTTCCTGGTAGAAAAAATTGCCAGAGGACTGTCATCAGATCAGACTTGGGCAGCAGTATTAACTCTCACTTGGCTCTCAGTTCCTTATTTCCTCTCTCTCTCTCTCTCTCTCTCTCTCTCTCTCTCTCTCTGCCTCCCCCTCCCTCCTGCCTTCCCTCTTTCCTTCTCTCATCTTTTAAATAATCCTAACATAGACAGTTCACAGATAAGAAGGGGAGACTGACTAACTGACTGGAAAAATGGAAATCAAGCAATTCTGAAAAGTTCCAGTTCCCAAAATTGCTCAGAATACCTGAGCTGGAATGAATGAATCCCACATGCTCTCAGTTTTGTATCACTTAGTTCATAATTTAACTTCAAACCGAGGCTGTTCAGTGCGCTCAGCGTGGGTCAGACATTGAGACCGAGGGCAGAGGAGGGAGGCACCGCGGTCTGCCAGGGCAGATCCAAGAGGGAAGGGCACACTCTGAGACAAAGCCAGGGTGGCTCCCGTTCTAAAGTCATGTGGAATGAGCGCAGTGGCACATCACAAATATCTAAGATTTTAGCCACATTTAAATACACAAAATTTTTCTTTTATTTTGCTCTTGACTTTATATTTTGGATTTCTCAAATAACAGAACCCGTATGGTATTTAAATTAGTGTGTCTGATTTATTTCACCTTACATTACAATCTCAAGGGGCCTCCCTTTTCCTACAGATGACTCAAGTTTATCCTTCTTTATGGAAAAATAAAAAGCAGATAAAATGAAGCAGTGAAAGGGGTGTTTTGCAAATAGGAAGAGACCAGAAGATGGAGGGAAGGAAAGGAGGCGAAGAAGGGGACACATGCAAAAAGAACTAAGGTATGTGCTTTTATACGCTCCAAATACCCACAGCGAAAGCAATCTTGGTGTATTGCAAATGTGGATTTGATAAATTGTTAAATCGATAAATAAAACGCTTAAGTTCATCAATAACCACTTACACGTAACTGGGGAGGGATCACACTCTCTGAAGCCCACACGAGCGTCCTCCGGGTCTGCTGCCCGCCACAGCTCAAGCTCTCCCGCGGGAGCAGAGCGGCTGTGCACCGGGCCCCGGCCCCTGGGTGTGCAGAGGAAGGGCTTCTGAAAAGGGAAAGAAGGGAGCGGGCGCTGTGTTCCTCTGTCTCCTCCTCCCTCCCAAGCTGAAGAAATGGGGTCGTTCAGACCCTGCTGAAGAAGAAAGATGCCATTGTGACTATGCATAAAGGGAAAGAGGACCAGGTCTAAGACAAAAACAAGACTCTGGGTTTGAATCCTATTCCTGCTCACCACCAACCAAGACACCCTCAGCTCTCGGCCCTTGTCCTTAAATACCCTGTTTCCCCAGAGAGATGTGATAAGGTTCAGATAATTACCTCAGAGCATATTTTGTAAACTAGAAAGTTGCAAACACATTTCAGATACAATTATGCATCTGTCTATGTGCATACGTAGATTATCAGTCCGTCAGTGGGGTGGTATATAACTACCCAGAGTAATCAGTAGTTAAGCCTGGTCGATGACAAACATCTGAGAGAGTTTTAAAACTGTAGATCCTTTCTAGACCTGCTAAGTCCTAGGGATGGGGATGGATATCCTTGCGTTCATGAAGCTCTTCCAAAATTATTATTAAAATTAGCTAGTCATCAGGTCCCAACTACATTTAAAGTCAGAATTAGTCAGATTGATCTACTGTATTGATGGTTCTGATAAAGGTTTTACTACTTGTGAAAGCATGTAGATTTTGGATAAAGAAATGTACTATTTATTCCACACTAAACCACATAACCACTTACACATAGCTGGTGACTCTGACAGCCCCACTGAGGAAGTGCCGGTATAGCAATAACTTGCTTAAAGCAAATTCCACTCTCATTTATATGCTCAGAACCATTAAAGTACGATTTTACAGCTCATGATCATTTTAAGCACTGTGGATTTATGAATATGGCTGTTTCTAGTTTCAGAAAACTTTGCAGAAAAGTCTGAAGCTTCCTGTAGTCTTTTAATATGGAGATGATGTAATGTGTTCCTCGATGGGAGAAGGTGAGAGAACGCAAGGATAATGTGAAATATAATAGCATCAAGATTTGTGATAACACTTCCTTTAGCATCTGTTGTGTCTTTATCATTGAGATATGAGAATTCTGTTCTTCAAATTTCCCTTAAAGCAAAAGGAAGTTCACAAAATACATAAACATCAAGACAGAGGAGAAACCCTGTCATTTCTTCAGTCTTTCCAGCCTCCGCTTTGCAGTTTTACACCAGATGCCGGCCACGTCCTTGTGCCGGCCACATTCCTCAGAACGCTCTCTGACACGCGGCGAGGCGGAGTGTGGCGGAGAGCCCTTTGTGTCTGGGGGGGGGGGGTGCGGGGTGCTCTTCCTGAGAAGGACGTCGACTCTAGTTCTGCTTTCCTGGGGGATAAGGGCAGTGTCAGCCCAGGCTTGACCACGCTCTTCCAGTCCAGCACCTGCAGATGGGCAGCTGGTGACAAGAGCTCAGCTCCCTCTTTTCTTTCTCCATAAATCTGGAGGGTCCATGGTTCCATGGAGGCTGCCATGCTCTCTTCCCTGTGCGTCACACACACACACACACATACACACACACAGATGGACTGCAACAGCTTGCCTTGGTGTCTGCCTTCTGGAGCCCTGACTGCAATCTAGCTGTTGGCCTTGACACCCTCCTGCCTCTGCCGCTCCAAATACTGTCCTCCTCTGGACACAGTGGGGCACTGGGCCTTAGCTGGTGCCAACCGGAAGCATCAGGGCTCAGAGTGCTCACACTAGGTGCCAGGGGCCATGGGTGCTCGAATCCCAAAGCTGCCACCAGAGCCACATTTTGCCAATGCATGATCTCTATCTCAAGAGAGCGAAAGAGCCCTTAGCTGATTGGTAACAGGAACCCAGTTCTTTCCTTACTGTCATGTAGACAGAGATGCCAAATAAAGTCAGAAACATCACGGTCAGGATTCTGATCCTTAAATGAATCGATGCAAATGTTTAAAGACTTTACATTCTAAAACAACATCATTAAAAATATAAATTGGTAATTGAAAGTTCCTCTTTACATCACTAGATTACTGTTTCCCTGGGGACCTTCTTAGCAAAATTTAGAAAGAATCTTCCTCTTGAGTTTACTGCCCCTCAGTAGCACAAAGTAGCCCCTCTGTGTTCACAAAGACCCCACGTACCTTCTGGAGTCTGAAGTTCAGCATAACTAGGCTCAAATCATAGTAAAACCAGAGTTCGTGAAAGTTCCTCAGAGCCTGGTAGAACTCCATTAGCAACAAAGGATGAGTTTCTCCAGGAGTTACCGTGAAGGTGCAGCACCACCGTTGTGTGGATAGCACACTGGCCCTGACTTGTCCTTGATTGCTAAACCTACCATAACTGCTGCGATTCTCACCCTATGGGTAGGGTGTGCTGCCGGAGCATTCTCCCACCATCTGGTGAGAAGAAGTTTGGTCTTTCTAGGATAATGCTGCCAAATTTTAGCCACATTGCAGTGACCAGGAGGACTTGTTCCTAAACAAATGGCTTATCTCCATTTGTGGAGATCTTAATTCACAAAGGCCACAATGGGGTCTAAGAACAAGCCTTTCCAACAGCTTCCCAGGACTACGTTTCCCCAGCACAGCAGCTGGAAGCCTCCCTCTGAGACTATCTGGTGAGGCGTTGCATATTTTCTTGCTGTTGCTATTCTAGGGGCCTGTGTAAGCCCCACACAACCTAAGGCAAGAGAGCTGGAGTGAGCCTCCCATGTGGCAGACTTTCCTGCACCAGTTCTTAGGGAAAGAGAGGAAGACCCTCCTCCAGGCTGAGTCCTGGCCTTGTGGTTCTTAGCCTCAGCCACTGCAAGCACTGTGCCTGGACTCAAGTCTGCAACGTGGGGGTGGACAGACAGGTCCCCACGTCTGCTGCTTCACAGCCCAGGAAAACCATTGCCCTTAACCACCTCACTGGCCCAGTCCAAAGCTTTGACCTATCTTCTTTGGTAATGTACCTCATACTTTTATCATCGGAGTTGTTATCCCTACCCTAATGTCCACCTTTACTGAAGGCTAAGTAGGCTATCTCAATAAATTTGCATAACTTTGAATGTGAAGGTATCACAGTTTCCGCTGTTGTCAAAGGTCTTTGGGTTCCCAATGCAATTTAGTTCACCCTTGTCTTAGCAACCTTCAGATTCCTAAGGGCTATTAACAGATTTTACCACTCTGGGCAATAAACTCCAATTAATAGATACAGAGCATATTTTGTAAATAAATGTACATATATGAACACTTACAGACACACAGAGAGAAAATTTTAAAATACAGATTTTAAAGCAGAGCAAAGAAAAGAATGCAAGATTTTCTTTTGTAATGAGATTGCTGTGCACTCCTGGCATAACAGTGGATTGAACACCAAGTTCCTCAGTAAATCAATAGCTGTCAGTCTCATTGTCCGACAAGTCTCAACTCCCAGGCCCTGTTGTGAGCACTGCACCATGGACACAAACATGGTCAGCATCACACGTAGGTACATGGACAGGCGGACCTTTGTTAGGATTGCTGACCTTTATAATCCGCAAGGTATTTTATTATACATGCACCCTGGTAAGCTTGCCAATGAATATTAATAGTAACAAAGGCCTTGCCGTCTGGCCAAACTTTGTTATGCCATATGTATAGAGTTTTAAATTCATACTTAAGGCAAAATTAGCTCAAGGTTATGTACACTGTTGTTTATAAAGTGCCTGAAGTCATTCTCAGCATAAAGATATTGCATAAATATTATTTTCCATCCCTGTCACTACCCTAATAGGTAGAAGACCTTCAGATACAGTCTAAGGTAAGAAAAAAAAATCTTTCATCAGCATCTTTCACAAGCAAATAGTAATGAGGTCACAAATAAAAATTAGTAAAATAAAAGTTGTTTTCTATCATAAACAAAAATCATATTGGTATTAAATTAAACATTGTAAACACAGAATGAAGTGTCATTAATTTTTAAAATGTCTTCATTTTTTACATTTTGAAGCTTCTTGTTTCTATTCTACTGCACAAGCAGTACACAGATTGTACGTGGACTGGGGAGGCCTGCAGGCCGACAGACTGCCCGAAAGCCTCTGCACGTCCACTTCCGGGCACCAGCCTTCCTATTCCCAGAGAGGACGAGTTCCATTGTTCCTTCTTCCAAAAGCCCCAATTACGGCAAAATGCAAGGTGCTCATCACTTATACAAAATGGCAGAGCTTCTGCACAAAACTGAATATATCCTGGGCTGGTGATTTAACTCAGTGGTTCCATCATCTTCCTGGCAAGTGCAAGGTCCCGAGTTCGATCCCTGATACTACATACCACAATGCCAGGTGTGATGGACTGTAATCCCAGCACTCAGGAGGCAGAGGCAGAAGGATTGTTGTGAGTTCAAGGGTCACTTAGGCTGCATAGAGAGTTCAGGGACAGACTGAACTACAAAGCAAGACCCTGTCTCAAAACACTAAAAAAACCCAAAAAACTGAATATATTCTGTGCACTTTGCGTGTCTTTAGATTATTTATACACCTGATACAATGTAATCATTTGTAAATTGTTATTATAGTGCATTGTTTAGGGAAAATGACAAGAGGAAAAGTCAGTCCATGTTCAGTGCAATTTTTCTCCAATATTTTCAATCTGCAGTTGATTGAATCTTCAGAGGTGGGTTCTGTAAGAACGTACCACTGTCCACAGCTTGCTGACTTTCATACACCTTGCTTGTTTTCAGATTTCCCACTCAGGCAGGTTTCCCCTCCACCTCAGAATTCAGTTTTATACCCTTGTTTAACGTTATATTAAAGGGTTTGTACATCACCTGTCTCGCTGGGTCTGGCTTCTTCCATTCACATTATGTTTCTGAGATCATCACGATGAGCATATAGAAATTCATTTTCACTGCTGTACTCCATTGCGTGGAGTCACACGAGTCCACAGGCTTCCTGTTGTTGACGGACACTTGCACTGTTTACAGTTTGAGGCTATGAAAATGAAACACCCTAGGTGTTTGGAGCGGTGGATTTGTCAGCAAGCCAGCAGCAGGCAGACATGCGCGCGCACAGCCCGACCCTCGCCCTCGCTGCCGAGCTCCGTGAGGCTCCCACAGACGGGGCCCTCACTGCTAAGCACACAAGCACACAGGTAATTCCTGCACATAATTCTTGACCTATTCTGGCAGGCATTTCTGCTGAGTGTGTGCCTGCACGGAGAAGGTTTAACTCACAGGGCCCGGTGTCTTCACTTCCGTAGATTACCACAGGGTGAATTTCGGCTCCTCCCCAGCAGCGTGAAGACTTTTGCGTCTGGTCGCTTCCCGCCCAGGTGTGCTCACACCGCAGTGTGACTTCCTGCGGGCCTCCTTCCCACTGCCCCAAGGAGCCACGCCCTTGCCGCCTCCGCACACGTCAGTCCTTTTCTGGTTTATTTTCTTTGAGGCCCTTCTCCCCGTCCAAGCCCGCTATGTCCCTCTCTTCCTCCTCCTCTCGAAGCTGAGTTTGAGGCCAGCGGGGAGAGACACTAGGACGTGTTTGGGTAGAGCAGACCCTTGACTGCATGTGCGGAGTAGATGGCTTGGAACTTCCTGTCCATATGGTAAATATCACACAAGAGGGCCAGTGGAAAAGATGTTTCAGAAGCTAACCTTTGGTCTCCTCTGTAAGGAGCAACACTTGAACAGGGGCTTCATGATCCATGTAATATGCTTAACAGCTAGTATTCAGAACAATAATTACCCACTTAGATTTTCGTGGAATGTGACCGTCATGACTTGTGCTGGTAAGTTCTGTCTCGGGAACTTAGGGCGCACCAGCATTTCACCCCAGAGCAGGTGGCCATACCTCAAGGCTCCTTGTTTTCAGTGCGGACCATGCCAACCGGTGACACACCTGCTGTATATGCCAGCCTGCGCTCCGTCAGGGAGCCTGGCCCCTCACGGGTCCTGTGGTCTGAGGAAGTGCTAGTCCCGCGGCTTTTTTTCTTATCTGTGGAATCCTTCAACTGACTTCATTGTCTTGCTTTTAGCCCACACTTGGAGAAAGGATTTATGAATTTTCATTGTGCAACCAGTCTGGAGTAAGAGCCTGCCCTGCGTGGAGGCAGCGGCTCAGATAGGTGAGGGAGGAGGATGTGGCTCTGTGTGTGTGTGTGTGTGTGTGTGTGTGTGCACGCGTGTCTGCTGGAATGTGCCGAACAAGGGTGACACCACAGAGTGTCTGGGCGGGACGGGGCGTGGCCGAGTGTGTGCGCCTGTGTGACAGCCAGCTGGGATCTGTGTGCGCCTGTCACCGTGGGCAGCTGGGATGGTGTGCACGGCAGCTGGTGTAGGGCTCAAAGTCCTGCGTGTCGGTGGCTGAGAACTGCCAGCTGAGGATGTGCGACATGTGACAGTCTACATGGGTGTGACCCGGCGGATGGACGCCAGGAGCGTGCTGACCGTGCTGAGGACAGACAGGGTCCCCATGTGCACCCGTCTCTGCCTGACACCCTTCCAACTCTTGCCAGGGGTGCAGTTGGAACACCTGTGCCAGGCGGGCAGGCAGTGTGCGGACAAAGGCAGGTCCCATTCCGCACCGGCGCCCACTGTGAGCAGGAGCTGGACCCTGCCTGGCCCGGCCCTGTCAGCACGGCGGCACCTGCCAAGGCTACAGGGGGGGCTGCATGTGTGAGGTGAGGGGGCTCCCCTGGGACGGGGGAGGGGAGCGGCACATCTGAGGGCATTTGGGCGCACGTTTCTGTGGGCGTGGCTTGGTGTGGGTTTGCCTCTCCCGTAGGCTTGTTCCAGTCCTGCTGCTTTGCAGGGATCTGCGATGTCACTGTGGGTAGAGGTGGGGGACTGTTTCTGCCATCTGAACGTCTCTGTATGGCATCTCCTTGGCACTGAGAGGCTGCGGCAGTGTTTGGGTGTGCCTGGCTGTCGTGTCCTGGGGGTGTGTAGGTGTGTGAGCTTCGGTGCTGGGGGTGCGTCCTGTACACTGGGCTGTCTCAGAGCCAGACGTCCGTGGGCCTTTCGTGCTGGGATTCCCTGTGTCCTCCCAGGCGCCTCCAGGCAGATCTGTGGTCCTCGGGGCTCAGGGTCCTTTTCTTGTCTCAACACAGTGTCCAGCTGGCTACTCTGGTGACAAGTGTGAAGACAATGTGGACGAGTGTGCTGCTCAGTGCTGCCAGCATGGAGGCTCCTGCATGGACCTCATGGCCCAATACCTCTGCTCCTGTCTGCCGGGGACACTAGGTATGCCAGGGCCAGGATGGGGGACAAGGCAGGAGGCAGAGTCTGTCTGTCACTGAGTGCTCCCCTTCCTCCCCAGGAGTGCTCTGTGAGATCAACGAGGATGACTGTGGCCCAGGCCCCTCCCTGGACTTGGGGCCCCGATGCCTGCACAACGGTACCTGTGTGGACCTGGTGGGGGGCTTCCGCTGTAACTGCCCCCCAGGATACACGGGGCTGTACTGCGAGGCCGACATCAGTGAGTGTCGCCCGGGTGCCTGCCACGCGGCACACACCCGGCACTGTCTGCAAGAGCCAGGTGGGCGTTTCCGCTGCCTTTGCCGTGCTGGCTTCACAGGTAAACGGTAAAGGTCAGGCCCGCCTGGGACCCTGCTTT
The DNA here is from genome assembly GCA_004025085.1 of Thryonomys swinderianus. Lineage (NCBI taxonomy): Eukaryota > Metazoa > Chordata > Mammalia > Rodentia > Thryonomyidae > Thryonomys > Thryonomys swinderianus. The sequence goes on from PVIC010005435.1 coordinate 49,264, forward strand.
GCCCGCTCTGTGTCCGATTTCCTGTCTCTGTTGTCCAGGTCCCTGCTGTCAGACGGCCCTGTCTCCCTGTGAGTCCCAGCCGTGCCAGAACAGGAGCCAGTGCCACCCCCGTCCAGGCCCTGGCGGTGTGCCGACCTTTGTCTGCCCCTGTGTCCAGGTAGGTGGCGAAGAGCGTGGCCTCCGCGAGGGCCGTGGCGTTGAGGGAGAAGTGGGTGGGGAAGGGGTTCCTGGGTAACGCAGAGCTTACCTAGAGCTGGGGGCGTGTTGGAGCGAGGTTGGGGCTTGGAGACGGGCCTCCTGGAGACGGCGGGGCTTGTATGTCGCGTGTGGCCTCCAGAGGAACCTGGAGAACGCGACAGGAGGTGGGGAGGTGGGGGCTCAACCTCTTCTGAGTCTTCACTGTTGCATCTCTTGAGCCCCGTCCTCTTCTCTACCCCCCATTTCTGCTCTTCACTTTCTTCCCTCCACTTCCCCCCATTTTCTCCCTCCTTACGCCCCCCAGCCATTCTGGGGTCCTCGCTGTGAACACGTGGCACGGACCTGCAGGGAGCTGCAGTGCCCACCGGGTGTCCCCTGCCAGCAGACACCCCGGGCCCTCGCTGCTGCGCCTGTGGCCCAGCTGTTGGGGCTCTCCTGCCCCTCCAGGGCGCTGCCCCCTGCTGGCATGAACGCCAGCTGTGTGGCCGCCCCCAGTCTGTACGGGGGCACTTGCCACCCTGCGGCCCTCGCTCACTCGCTGGCTCTCTCGCTCCCTCACTCCCTCCGACCCTCCCTCCCTCGCTGGCTGACTCTCTCCCTCCCTCCCTCCCTCCCTCCGTCCATCTGTCCCTCCGTCCGTCCCTCCATCAAAACTTACTTCATATCATTCCTAATTGCCCTCCTTCTCTCCCCGGCTCCCCCTCTCCGGGTCCTGCTCCCCACGCTCTCAGTGCCGCCTTCCCAGCTCCGTCCTACAAACCCCCGGCGCCGTCCCGTCCCGAGGCCCCGCGAGCCCGCTGTGCGCAGGCGCGTTGGCTTCCGGGTCCCAGCTCGGGCCCCTCGTACCCGCCGCCCCAGCCCGCGCTCCCCGGCGCCCCGCGCTCTGGGCTGCAGCCCGGGCCGAGCGCTGCGCCGCCGTCTCCCCGCGGCCGCCCGGCCTGGCCCTCCTGGAGCCCGGCGCTCGGGCCCAGCCGCTCACGAGCCCCGCCTCCGCTCCGAGCGGCGCCTGCGGGTTTCCTCCCTGGGGACACCGGGTCCCGAGCCCCGAGCCTCCGCGTCCGCCTCCGCGTCCGCCTCCCAGCGGGACGACTCGCGCGTCCCCTGTGGCGGGCGGCGGTGCCCACCGCACCTGCCGCCCCGCGTCCATGGCAGGAGTCACGGAAGCTTGCGGCGCCGTCTCGGCTTCGGGGTCTCTGGGCTCCGTCCCGAGGGCCCTGGGCCGGCGGAACCCTCGGCTCCCAGACGCCAGGCGCCCGCGGAGGAGCCCGGGCCGGGGCTGCGCCGGGAGCGGAGTGGCAGGAGCCGTCTCCGCCTTTTCCTGGGCGCGGGGGACACCTGTGGCTTGCAGTGTCAACTCGGGGCTTTTCCTAGGTGCCCTCTTCGAGGTTCCTGAAGCCTCTTCTGCTCCCCACTCATCCAGTGGGTCGTGAAGTGAGGGCTCAAGGGGCCCTGCTGCTGCTGCTGCTGCTGAACACGCACCGCTGACTCTCCTCGAGGGCTGCTCCTCGCCCGCCGTCTTCCTGCGGCTGGGTTTCGGTCCAGCCCTTGTGCCCAAGAACCTACAACCCAGGAGTGTCTTCTGAGCATCTGTTGAGCACTGCGGCCTCGAGAGGGCTCTCATGGTGAGTACCTCATGGGATCTTGAAAGTCAGACTCGTCACATCTAAATACTTTTAGTAGCTTACATCTTAAAACAAAGCAGTCCATTTTATACTAGAGAAGCTGTGCAATTTATAAGCATCAAATGCTAAGATCACTCTTATCTAAAATGTAATGAAAGAGAAAGAGAATGGGCCACAGAGGCCTGCCACATTGTATCTATTTGCACCAGTCACTGAAAAAGGCTGAAACCAGTGAGAAATAACACCCAAGAAGATAACCCTCGAAACTTTTACGGATACAGTATGTTACATGTTTTCCTTTTCTCAGTAAAAATGAATTCGTGTGGTTGCCAGCCGTGGTGGCTCACGCCTGTAATCCCAGCACTCAGGAGGCAGAGGCAGGAGGATGGCTGAGTTCCAGGCTTGCCTGGGCTACCTAGTGAGCTCAGAGCCAGCATGAACTACAAACTGAGACCCTTGTCTCAAAAAAAAAAAAAAAGATTTCGTGTGGGTCATGTCCTCCGCGTGGGGTCCGTGCGGGGTTCGCGCGCGTGGGGGGCGGGGTTCGTGCGCTGGGGCGGGGTTGTGGGCGGGGCCCGTGGTGCGGTGGGCGGGGCTGTGGGCGGGGCCGGTTGGCGCGCCGTCCATTGTGAGGTGGAGCCTCGCGCCAGAATGACAGGCACTGACAGGCTCTCGCGGGGCCTCTTTGGTTACCACGTCTACGGGAGCTTTTCAGACAGACCCCTCTCACCCACCGCCCGTCCACGCTGTCTCGCCTTTTCTCTCCTACTGGTTTCCTTCCCCGGCCTTCCCGTCTGTCGTCTGATCGTGTCAGTGAGATCTCTCTTCACAATTTGGTGACCTTTTGTAAAATTACAGCAGTGTTTTCTGTTCCGTGAGGCAGGATGAGGGCTCACAGAAGGAAAAAGGAAAACCGTGTTGGGGCATCAGGCCAGCTTTCGACTGATGCCACAGCTTCTGAAATGGGGCTGGAGTCTGTGACTTCCAGGGCCATTTCTGATCCGGATTACATCCAGGAGCTGGTGAACGATATCACCACATTCTTTCTCATGTCGCTCTACTTGAAAGAAGCTATTCTTTCAGGTGATTTTGAAGAAGTCATCCCTACTCGCCTAGAGGAACTTCTCTGTGCTTTAAAGTCTATAATGAGTAACCATCACCACCTCAATTCTGTTGATCTCCAAAGTGCTGCCCAAGTACTTACTGCAAAAATGAAAGCTGTCAACCGGGTAGAATTTAATGAAGAAAATAAAAAAGATCTCTTTCAGGAAGTGTGCTCTTCTACTGAGGCTTTGGCACTTAGCTTGGACAGAATGGTTACAAACTCTCTTAGGAATGCTGCAGGCCACGCCTCCTCATCACCACCAGCTGTTTCTCAGTATGAGCACCTTGAAGACATCTATGTGGACACAGGGCACTCATTCAAGGAAAAGGGAACTTTGTCCCCTGTTCAACTGTACAATGAGCTCTTAAAGAGCACTGACTCTGTAGAACTGGCGTTATCGTATGCTGAAACATGGTCAAAGTATACCAAGGACATAGTGTCATGGGTTGAAAAAAAGCTCACCTTGGAGTTGGAGTGCGCTAGAAAGACTGCCAAGTTGGCAGAGGCCACTCGAGCTAACGTTGGACTACAACCGGTGCCCCTGCAGACTCTGCTCAACGGCGCTCTTGTTAAGGACATAGAGAACAGCCAGGTCATACAACAGACCATCGCAGCTCTGCAGGCCAACCGATTTGTGCAGCCTCTGCTGGGAAGAAAAAATGAAATGGACAAACGAAGGAAAGAAATAAAAGAACTTTGGAAACAGGAAAAAAGGACAATGCTTGAACTGGAAAAGGCTCTTCACAAGGCCAAATTGGCATGCATGCAATGTGAAGAGGAATATGAAAAAGCAAAATCTTCCGTGTTTCATGCAGAAGAGAAGCACAGGTGTTCCCCAAGTGGATCCGTCAGAAAACTCCACAAGCAACTCGAGAAGAAACAAAGATTAGCAGAGAAGGCTCTGCAAAAAGTCCAAGCAGCCCACAAGCTGTACAGCATTTTCATGACCATTATTGAAGAGAGGCAGAATGCTCTCAGAAATAGCAAAAGACAAATCTTAACACAACTTGGCACCTTGGTTTTCCAGTGTGATCTAAGCCTCAAGGCCGTGACAGGGAGCCTCTTCCAGGTGCAGCATCTACGGATGGCCTCCCCTGCAAGCTGTGTACAGTCTGAATGTGATCAGGCCCAACTCTACAATCAGGACCAAGACTGCAGTGAATTTGTCAAGGCTGCCAGTTCAAAGGGAGAAGAGAAAGCCGGCGGGAACACGGAGAAGCAAGTGACATCTGCTGATCCTTCGGAGGCCGCTATGCGCCTTTCTGACACTCGGCATGAAGTGAAAGAGGACAGAGGCTCTGACAGCGAAGACCTCGCAGGTCCTTCTTTCGTGAGACCGTGCACATCTGGGGCCTTCCCTGAGCCTGAGAGGCCCGGAGGAAGCGGCCAGTGTCCATCTCTGGACTCAGATTCTGTAAGTCCAGCTGGCTTTCATCGAAAACTTCCACAAGCTCCGTCCAGTGGAGCCGTTGCTTCCATAGAGGATCTAGACGAAACAGAGCCGTCCTGCTCTGCAGAAGCTGGACCCAGTTCTCTCGCGATATTTAAGAACACCTCGGTGTCAAAGGCCGCTGTCACTCATAAGTTTCACAAGCTGAGATGCCCCCAAAAGTGTCGGGATTGTGAAGGCCTCGTACTAGGCCGAGGTGTCAAATGTGAAGAGTGTTCCCTTGTTTGTCATCGAAAGTGTTTGGAACATTTAGTCATCATTTGTGGTCACCAGAAACTGCCGAACAAGGTGCACATATTTGGAGCAGAATTCATGCAAGTCCAAAGGAGGGAAGCAGATGGCATCCCTTTTATACTCACACTATGTGTCTCCGAGATTGAGAAGAGAAGCCTGTGTGTAGAGGGAATTTATCGTGTTTGTGGAAGCAAAGTCAAAATTGAAAAACTGTGTCAAGCTTTGGAAAACGGAATGCACTTGGTAGACATGTCAGAATTTACTTCCCATGACATCTGTGGCGTCTTAAAGTTATACCTCCGAGAGCTCCCAGAACCATTTATTTTATTCCGGTTGTATGACCAATTTCTAGACCTTATGAGAGAGATTCAACTTGTAAATAAAGCACAAGAGACAACAAAAGATAATACTGAGGACCCAATCTGTCCAAATGTGTGTGTAGAGATCAAGGGAATTCTTCAAAGGAGCAAAGAGCTCCTGAGGCAATTGCCAGCCTCCAACTTCAACTGTCTTCACTACCTCCTAGCCCATCTCCAGCGGGTAGTAGGTCACGCCAAAGAAAACAAGATGAACGCCTCCAACTTGGGAGTGATATTTGGACCAAGTCTAGTGAGGCCAAGGCCTACCAGTGCTCCCAGCACTGCCTCCTCCCTTGCTGAATATTCGAACCAGGCACTCTTGGTGCAGTTCTTCATTACCTACTCCCAAAAGATTTTTGAGGGGTGTCCGCAGCCACAGGATGTTACGTGCAGTAGGGGTGTGGATCAAGGCCCTCTTCTGCAGCCTCTGTTGCCACCAGAAGAAAGTGAAAGCAGCGACTTTGAACCAACTTTGTCATGGGAAGAATCAGAACACAAGCAAAACGCACCGGGAGAACGTGATGCCTGCCTCACTGACAACAGAGCATGTTTGCTTCTAGACTCAGACCTTGAATCGGCCTCCCCAAAGATGGTGGATGACTCTGAAACCTGTCAGCCACTTAATGTGAAACCTAAAATGATGGGAAATGTCAATTCAGGCCCATTTTGTGAAAGTCTCACCTTTGAAGAACTTACCAGAAAAGATATTCCCACTCCCGTTTGTTCCAGGTGGAATGACTCTGACCAGCAGGCTCTCCAAAGCACTTGGGCCAAACAGTGTGAAGGAAGCAACCTACCTGCCGAGACTCCGACTGAGGTGCCCGGTAGCCTCCAGGCAACAGGAGTGGCAGCAAACATGGAGAGCAGCGGAGAAGATGCCAGTGGGGGCCCCCTGCTCGGTGAGCCTTCCACAAAGCCAGTCAGGTCAGCAAGAGAGGCCTCAGAGGCACGGTCCTCGGGCTCCTGCCCTGCTTCTCCACTCAGAGGACCCAGAACCTGGCAGGCCCAGCCCTGGACAACGTTCTACAGGCCACACGCTCCCACCAGCAGTGTCAGAGGGAGTGAGGAGAAACTGGATTCCACCACAGCAGCAGGGCCTCCCGGCTCAGCTCCTACTGCCCAGGGGCAGGTGACAAAGTCACTTCCGGACTCAGATGACCCATCAGCTTGTGCTGCACAGCAGAGCAGTCCACCTCAAGGGAACCCTGAGGACCACGCTGTGACTGATGGGACTGCAGTGTGCCCAAGCCTAAAAGGAATGCAGTAATTTGAACACCTTGAAGATGAAATCCTATTCTTTTTGTAACGTACAAACACTCAGGGTTTCTCTTTTATTCTGTTTGTCTAGTGAAAGATGATTTTGACAGGGTCCCTTTGTATAAAATTGCCACAGCATGGAGTTTACTCTTTATTTATTGTGTTATGTGCATTGGTCATCTTGCATGCTAGAGTGTTTGCATAGGGTCACATCAGTGCCTCATGGGAGTCTATAAGTTCTGTGTTTTAGAAGTTTGAATTTATAAGTGGAACCCTAATTTTTTGAAGTTCAAATGACTTTCCCCCCAAAACAGTCCACTTAAATAGATGCCTAATATATGGCACAATTCTCAACTAATAGATGCAGTTTGGGGAAAATCTGCCTTTCTTTTGTCAATGAAAGTACATGTTTATTTTAAGTACTTGTGGATTATAAATGCCTGAAAGATCTTTATTTGATACCATCTTTTCCACACCATTTTATAGTGCATCTTTGAGCATTCCTGCTTTTTTAGTGTGAGAAGTTTGTATTTTTCAGTTGGCAATTCATTTAACATTTTAATATTAATATAATATTATATTTAATATGGCCCAAAAGCTTGCAGGTCTGTATTTCATTGCATTTTAATTAATTCCCAGTTTTAATGTAGTAGTAAGTTAAATTATACAAAGAAAATGCACTTCAATCTTTATTTCTAGATTATAGAGCTCAGTTACATCTTACTTAGCTTTAGATTATTATAAAATATTTGGCAGTTTTTTTACTTCTTCGTTCTATCTACATAAACTTTTTCAATATTTTAAACTTTTTAGCGTTTTATATAATAGTGTTTCATAAGTTTTTAAATTCAGTTCATTTACTTTTAATACCATCTAGGTTTTTGCTAAAACCATTCCTTTCATATGACATATTTTGACGTATGAACCAGTTCACAGCTTTTCGACCGAGACTACCCTCCACTGAAAATGTACATTTCACCCAAATTGAGCAGAGATTTCTTGAAGTTGATCCTGAGAACACAGTTTAGTAAGTCTCCTCATTTGGAATGCGAGAGAAGGTAGCAATAACTGGATGTACTTCATTTGTACAATACTTAGTTTTTAAGAACTAATACAGCCACGGTATTGTCCAGGTTCTATTGTATTTGTCTAAAGTAGGATATAAAAGAAACAAATAGTAAAGTATTTGTCTGTGTGAATTAAATCTCTAGCAAATGCTTTTGTATAGCTATGTTATAACTGATAAAAATAAGTGTATATATTAACTGGTTAAACTATTGAAAGTTCTTGTGGCTTCTTTGAAATAGGAGCCTCTTCAAATGTGATATTTTAAGGCTTTTAAACATTGATTTACTGGTCAACGCTTGGGTTTAAACCTCATTTGACGAAAACATATGAGGCCTGATAGTTGTCTGTAATGGTAAAATCTGAAGAGATACAGACATTTTGATGCCAGAGTCTTCCTCATTGTAGAAAACAGAATAGCCACATTGTTATGAAAACATACAAAATAAACTACAGTGTTTTAATCACCAGCCTGGATGCCTGTTCATTGAAGCCATCTGCGCCATGATACTACACATTCTCCCAGACACTGTCAAGTCACTATCGACGGAACAAATAGGACCTTTGTAGAATGTAAGGGTGGCAACTGGGAGTCCATGGTGAGTGTGGGGTTTGAGAAAATGCACATTTAAGGAGAACCCTGGGCATCAGGAGGGAGCCTTTCGCACTACAAAAGAAACAGAGCAGCTCTGCCTTCTCAGGACCCTGCACCAGTGTCCCCTGCTGGCCTCAGACCCTAGTTTCTCAAGGACCTCTAACATTGCCCAGAACTCCTAAGGGGGGAGTCTTGGTTTGGGGGATTGGCTTGTGTGACATTAGCTCAAAGGTCTGCTCAAAGAGTCCTATCCATGGTGTTTGGGGTTTAGATTAGAATTTTCTGTGGTCATTCATGTCCTCTGGCTAGCTGAGTTGCAGGTTCTAGTCCACGGGGCTTATGGGAGCAGAAGTCTCATGACTACCAGCCAAGGGGCTGGATCTTAAACCACCAAGCTCTCAGAGTCGAAGGAAAGTTAAATTCCTATGTCTCCCAATGTATCAAACCTCAAGTGGGTTTGGAAGGCTGTGTGACCAACTCTAAAACCAGTTACCCCATAATCAGTGTAGCAAAGGAGCTAAAATGCATGGCCCTCACTTTCCCACTGGAAAGAGACATTCAAACACTGATGACACATCCTGCGCCATTAGAGTTACTTTCAGCTTTTTTTTTTTTTTTTTTTTTTTTTTTTTTGCGGTACGGGAGATCGAACTTGGGCCTTTGTGGCTTTCAGCAATTTTTCTAGCATTAATTCTTTCTGTTAGAATCCTCAAACTGGAGGTGCTTATCAACCTAGATGACCCTCTTTT